>QJNU01000922.1:0-22987 GCA_004154915.1 Monosporascus ibericus
CCCCCCCCCCCCCGAATTTGAGAGCCACACATACCCCTGCCGTTGCATACATATGTATCAACGTATTGCCCTCCACATGCCCACGTCCACCGTTTTAGTACTGCTCTCGCCTATGTCTGATATTGCTATCTCGAGGGAGACTCCATATTCATACCGCAGTTTGGCTTCGTGCTTCTGTAGCATGATCTTCGTTGTCCGAGACTGGTGAGGGCCACTCCGGATGGTCCTGTTTGCTACGACATACGTCGGTTTTCAACCACTCGGTCGTTTCCATTTACACTACAGACACAGGTCGCCTTTCCTTGTCCTTCGCTGCACTAATACAGGATCGATCCGGATAGAGGACATACACGCTCGGTCAAAAAGGGAATCCTCCATCTGTCGAGAAGTGCGATAGTCGGACCATCCATACGGCGACTGGTCGAGTCGTTCTGGATGTTTGTTGGTTGGTATACCTGGAGATCGGTTCTCGTCCCGTGCGTGGAATACACGCACATACAATCAGCGACTCGGGTCGAGCCTTGCGCCTCTCCGCCGTTCTCTTTTCGGAGACTTGCCGAGCAAGATATACCAAACTGCCAAGGTTGCTGTAGCCTCCAAGCGCCCCACGAGGTTTCTGACCTACCATACTATCCATTCGGTGCCTGTCTCGTTCCCAGAGGACCAATTGCTTGACTGAATATGCATGTCGTCTCCCGGCCGTGAAGGTCAATCTGCGGAATACAACCGGGCAGATTCGTACAAGTCGCCATACCCGTCGCTTTCATTATTGCTGACGGCCCCTGTGGTCAGGCGCCGTGGCCTACATTACGGCAGCGGACCATCTAAGACTGGAGCTTCGTTGGTTGATGCAGCCCTCAGATACGCCGTCTATCCTAAGCCCGAATTGTGTAGACCCTGTTCTGGCCGGCCAAGATGCACAACCATTTGATGTCTTCGACTGGCATGGACCAGCAGAATCATTCAGCCCATGAAGCTACCTACAGCAATGAGGCATGGGTTGACATGAATGCCTATAACCCTATGACGATGACGACTTATGGGGGGGATTACTATATACCCCCGACCTCACACGGGCTGCCTTCAGAGTCCATTGGTGGACATATGCCTCCGCCACCAGTTCCACAAGCTGTTCAGCAGCAGCAGCATCAACAAAACCAACATCAGCATCATCCACACCAGCAACAGCATCCCCTTCCTTATACAAACCAGCTACCACACGCCTTGGTAATACCGACTCAGCAGCCGTCCCAGGTTCCATGGCCCAGTCTGCGGATAAACACACCGCAGAATTTTTCAACAGCCCCAGTGATGATACCCGCCGCTACGGCGCCCACGCGGCAGCAGCCGAGAGTACCCTCAATCACCACGACAACGCCACGGAAGACATTGACTATCCAGGATAGGAGAGAAATGTGCAAGTTCCATCAGGAGAATCCTCATGTCAAACAGACGGACATCGGCTTGAGGTTCGGAGTAGAACGAAGGTAAGCTAGTCGCTGCTAGACGAGCTTCTCGGGCTGACGTTTGCTATAGCACGGTGTCTAAGACCTTGCGGTACAAAGAAAGATGGCTCAACTACGAAGAGAGGGGTGGCTCGCCTATTCAGAGGACTAAAGGGAAGTCTCCTCCAGATATTGAGCGTGCCCTTGCTGTTTGGGTTAAGGGAATGCAGAAGAAAGGCCACGCCTTCACTGATTCCCAGATGGAAGAGAGGGCGAAGGTGTTCTGCGCCGGGCAGGAGAGCGCTTTGAAAATGATTACTTCTACATGGCTAGAAAAATTCAAGCAGAAACATGGAATCGGGCCGGGGAGGTTGATTCGCAGGGCGTCAGAGACGGCCATTCCCGACAGCACTCATCGGTTGGAAACGGAGTCGCCCTTGGTCTCCGCGTCACAGACACCAAACGGTATCTCGCCAGCTTCTCCTACCAGTCGATTATCACCAACCACCTCGTCGGCGCATCCGGATTCGAAGGAGGCGCTCTCCGGCTTCATGGAGCTGGAGGGAAGCAACTATAAGCACCCGCAAGCTCAAAGCACTGCGTCCCTTTCGAGCGCTGTCACCGACCCACCCAGCTCGACCTTCTCCGGTAGCGCTTTCAGTCCTACCTCACAATTCACCTTCTCGCCCGATCCGAATACTGGGATGTTTGGCGACCAAAATCGCGTCCCGTCCGAAGGCTCGAACTTCCACCGCCCCCGGAGTCAGACGTTCCCGAACCTGGAGCAACTGGAATACATAAACCAGCCCAAGAGCGGCGAATCCCTTACACCGAAGTACAGCGCTTCCGGCACGGCACCGTCCTCTGCACTGTCCTCTGCACTCGAGTCGCCCGCCCACGAGATCTCTGCGCCTTCGTTGGGGTTTGATTCGAGCATCTCTTCGCCAGCACTTCGCCGCGTAGGCAGCAGCAACAGCCTGGGTGGTAGGTCCACTGCTTCCGGTGCGGTCTCGGGGACGCCGATCGGATCCTCGCCCAGTTCGCCCACCCAGGAGGACGCCCGACGAGCGGCGGATACTCTCCTGTACTTCATCTCTAGCGTCTCGCCGACTGGGATGTTCGACCAGAACGAGTACAATGCCATCGTTCGCTTAACGGAGAAGCTGAGGCTGCAACAGCAGCAACAGCAGCAGCTCGGAGCACCCAAGGCAGGCTCGTCATCTCAGGGTCTTGGCGGCTTGTCGAGGATACCGGAAGGCGACGTCGATATGACACCACCTGCCCACCTGAACGCCAAGAACGAGGCGGTTATGACAGAGTGAAAAGGAAACAAATCACACCTCGAGCGGACGAAGCACCCCCTCTAGTCCGTGGACGATCCATATACCGCTGTTACACTCCAAAGCATTCACCCGAATATTTCAGATTTTCGGCATCTGCTGGATGCATCAGGGACTCATTCCTCTTGGCTGTTCCTAATCCGGCAGCAGTCTTTATCTCCGGGCATCATCGAATGATACTCTAAACCCCGGCGAGATGCGGCTCATCCCATCGAGTAGAGTCTTTCAGGAGGCTTCCGTCACTGTCAGCTTTCAGCAGAGCATCCGCCGCCTCCACCTAACGGCAATCGTCCAAGCAGGACCGACGACATCGAGTTCGAGGGTGCCATCCCACCCGACTGCTCGAGTTTGTTCTCAGTCAAACGACGAACCCCCTAACGCACTCTGAACCAAGACGCAGCATCTATTCCGGTAAGGTCGGAAAAACCAGGCTCGAATAGAATATAACTCTCACGAAACCATTGTACACATACCCGCTGCCCACGCGCAAACATCCGAAGGAGAGTTTGGTGGGAAGAAGTGTATCCCACACCCCTTTTCTTGCACCGGATTGATCAAGAGAAAAAATTTGACCAACACAACCAGATGATCGCCCATATGCCCCGCCGCTGCTTGATATAATTATTATCTGTTTTACTGGATTGTGCTTCTTTTTATATATTTTTAAACCCCCACAGAAGACTTTTTTTACGCTCACGCGAACCCAACACTACAAGGAAAATGAAACTTGTTGATTGATGCTTGCCTGTTTTATTGTTTTTCTGCGTCTTGTGACGTGCACGCATTTATATATCCCCAGTTCTGATCCAGACCTCTCCCGTCGATCGCTCGACAGAAGCCCGTCCTACCACTAGCCAGGCCACACTACTTTTTGCATTTTGTTTTACCACCCCCCTCAGTCGGCCGTACCGCATTCACGGAACGCAAGTGATCCCAAACCGCTCGTTATACCCAACAACAGCACGCAGTAGTTCTTGGAGCAGGAGGAGCATCGAAAATCCCAGGGAATAGAAGAGGATAAAAGAGAGAAGAAAACAGAGAGAGGAGCAAGGAAGCAGAAAAGGGGGACGGGTTGCGAAACCCGAGCCCTCACTATGTAGCGGAAAGACCACATGTTTTGTCCGAAACCTATCCGCCGCGCCTATCTACCCGCCTTACTTGTCTTTGCACCCCCTTTTTCTGGTTTCGACAGGGCTTAGTTTCTCGGGCCGGCTACTTCGGCTGCTCAATAGCATCTGGCCTTTCTGGAGTTCTCATTCCATTTGACCATCTACTCTACCTCTGTTTAGCCATCAGGCATGTCAAACTTGCTGATTTGTCTTTGTCGCCTGATTTTGTTCTCTCCGCGTTGTCTTCTGTTGTTGTTCATCTTGTTTTCTATATTTAGTTCCCTTTTCCTAGAAACCTACCTGGGCTAGGGCATCACGGGTACATGGGGAAGGTGTGTTTCGGGTGCATCATGGCTTCTTCTCCCTTGTTCGTATGTGCATGGGTCACCGGCTGAGTGGATGTAATCTATCGGTTTTCCTTTTTCCGCGGTTGGTTCGATGGCGACGACAGGGCGGCCGGGCTAACTGCGTGGGGGTAAGCGGTCATCGTGGGGAGGTGGGTTTCGGGGGCGTTGCCCCTTCTTCGGCAAGAGGAGGTTCTTCCGGAAGTGAAAGACAGAGGAGAGAGGCCGAGTAGGTATTTGAAGAGGACAGTGAACGAAGTCAGCTGAGATTCAAAATATATTACTCTCTGGGCGGCGCTCTGCTTTCCAGGGGATACCAATCCTATCCATGATCCAAAGTCTATTCATGCCGACTCGTCTTGCCCCTGCTCCGGGACACACACACGACTTATCGTAACCCTGGCCCGTAAACTCCTGGTGCACGGTGGTTCGGTTACGTTGTGAGAAAGTATTAAGTCATTAGGAGCTGTATGATTTGATTATTCGTCTACTACATCGGGGGTATCTATCTAACCGAAAATAAAATCCCGCTCTGCGAACTCGGGACGTAAAAAAAAAGGACGTGCTCTTCTTCAGCTGAGCCGTTCCCCTAATAATTCAATAACGCCTTTCTCAGCGAGTTCGGGCATGAGGCGCACGAGGATGAGCTCGAGGATCCCGTACATCAGGTGCTTGTTGCAGTACGTGTCCGAGAAGACGTCGATGATTCCCGTCTCGATCTCGTAAAGGATCCTCTCTTCATCCCCGTCGTCGTTGTCGTCGTGGTACAGCGCGGCTTCACTGTCGCTGTTGTGGTTGCTACGGTCTCTGTTGGTCTCGGCAGATTGGTCACCGGCCCTCCCCGCTGCCGGTCGCAGCTTACGAGTCACATGAGGAGTAGAGTGCGCGCCCTGCTCCCTTATAGGAGGAGGCCTGTCTCCGACCGGAGCAGGAGCATGGTCGCTTGTTCCTTCCTTCCCGGTGCTACTCACGTTGCGGTCGGTACTACTACTACCGTTGTCGCTATTCGCGAACGGTCCGAACCGCACCTTGGTGTTTGCCTCACTGCTGCTGCTGCTGACCGGTATATTGGACCAGGGCCAAGCGCTACTACCATAGTATAACTTGCCCACCCCCTTCGGCATAAGCGCCCAAAATGCCTTAGCGCATCTGCGGCGCAGACTCGCGAGTTCCTTATCGGATGAGGGGGCAGTAAGCCCAGGGGCGCCGGGAGCGTTGTTAGGGAAAATTGATGCGCGGATCGAGCGAAGAAGTGGGGGCAGATGAGCAGGATCTAGAATATGAACATGAATGTAGTGCGAGAGGAGCCTGTGCAGAGTTAGTTGTTATGCCATAATACCCTGGTTTCTGTTAGGTCAGTGAATCGGTGGGCGTGGGGGCAAGTCTTGGGACACCCTTATGGGAGTCTGATAGCGTCTATGTGAATGATGGGGATGAGGTTTCACAACGTCTGACGAAACACAGATTGGAAGGGAGGGACCAAACTCTGGGGGTAGAAGTGGCTGTAGCCCTGGGCCTGGGGCCCGGCCTGGTTTCTTGGCCCCATGGCAATAACAGCAACTATCACCGGGTTGGTGCCAGAGACGAACGTGACAAATGGTACAGAGCAGCGTCCGCCATGGATAGAATGAGTAGACTATAACGAAACTTTGGGCGAGGCCGGGCCGCTTTGCGGGGGAGGCATGTAGCTTCAGCAGGGGAGTCCAGAGGACGCATGCGACATAACCCCTGACCTGTCCGATCAAGACGGACAAAGACTGATATTGGACCGTTTGGGCTAGCTGCGTCCCTAAGCCTGTCCGTCTTGGCTGGCTCGTTATGATTGGGTGCCAATCGTCAGGGCAGTTGGTGGTTATCGAAGATACCATGCACGAAGCTTCGAAAGCATCCGAACTACCCCCGGTACAGTAACCCCTGGAGCCGTTGCAGGCCTCGGTTTTAGAGAAAGAGGGACGACGAGGTCAAGTAGTAAAGCTAGGCTATAGGTTCGTCTGGCTCGAATCCATTGATGCCCAACTACTCCATAGCCAATGTAACGAGTCCTGGATAGGGACCTGAATATGCGACGTAGACCGTGCTTATCAACGATCGGTCGTCGTGAGTAATTCCAAGTTGGCTAAGGTGATAGTAAGGTTGCGTGCGGGCTGCGCAGGGGAGTAACCTGGCAGACCGTATGCTGGTACGAGGCGAAAAGGCAGTCGTAGCGACGCACCAAGGGCGTGGTGTTAAAGGGAGGCTGTACCATCCAATGACTGGGCCGGCCGGGCGAAGATCCCTGCCATATCTAGGTCGGGCGCGTAAAGAAGACATCCGGCTGGTCAGGTTCGTCAGCCCCGCGCTCTCTATCGTGCAAATCGGACGAAGAGACGCCAGGGTTGCCAGAGTCATTGGTCAATGGCTATGTATCAGGACAGCAGCGAAAAGTCGTCTGCCTCTGAAGCGTTGACGGTAGACAAAACGCTGCAGACACGTCGTTTATCCCTTTGGTAGTGAATCCCGAGAGATGGATAGAACCAGGTACAAGATACACGGCCAGGACAGTAGAAGTGTGGACCACCTTTTGCGGTTGCTCTTTCCACCCCGGTCACTAGGGGCGACTCATCCAAAGGCGCTACGGCAGTCGATATATACGGAAACAAAGTATTGTGCTTCACACTCGCGAGCTAGTGCGTTTTGGAAGCTGAATGGACGGCGCCCAGGTCCAATGACTTTCAGTCTATGTGGTGTGATGAAAACGACAGTCCAGAAACGAGAAAGACAAGGGAAACTATTGGCTTACCTATCAAGACCGCCGTTGAGCCCTGCGAGCCTTCCCGGTCCTCTCATAGCAGCCCACTGGCCCATCGACAACGCCCCAGTTAGCCAAGGCATGCGGACGTCCAGTTCGAGGAGATTCGCCACACAAGACCAGATATAAAACTCGGCGATGGGGATCTTAACTGGCCCCCGCTGAGTCTCGAGGCTTGTTGGAGGATCGTATGGCTTCTCCGTGTGACTAAGGTCATTCGAGCCCATATCATGGGCAACAGATTTTGGCCTTGGAGGTAATGATCTCGAGAGCATCACGGCACCAATAATAAAGCGTATCGAATGCACGGCAAGGAAACCCCATTGGACGATGGACCAAAATATGTGATGGAGAGACCAACTACGCCTGTTACTGGTCTGCGAGACACTGTTGCGGCCTGGGCTCGGAGTGGAGTCCATCCGAGGAGTGGGAAGACTAGAAGGCTCCACGGCGCCTCCTTTATGGGCTAATCGCGTGAGAATGATTAGCCCCTCCCATATCAACCAAGGCTCTGAGATCTTATTGGCGATGAGGTTGCCAATGACGAGTTCCGATAGTATCTCTCCAACCAAAGCAGTTAAGCACGGATTCTCGAGATCTTCGGTTGGCAGTACTATGGCTAATAGACCCTGTGCTAATAACTGGCGGTATGTACTCTCGTTCTCCGCCTGAGCCCGGGTGCTTTTGGAATCGTCGGGTCTGGGGACTGGGGACAACGCCGGCAGAGGAAACAGGGAATGGTACACGTCGTGAGGATTGGCTTCGATCGGAGGCCGGACCGCTGAGTTCTTTGCAGCACGGTATGCTGAGTGACATCGTCAGCTGGGTCACAGAGCCATGGGTGGCAACGCGATGTGACAAAGCGTAGACAAACCTCGGATATGTGCATCCAACAGCTCGGGCAACTCGTCAAACAACAGACTCTCCAAGTCAACCTTGCGAAGCCTTTGTTCGAGAGCACGCGTGCAATGGGCAATGATCTGTATGATCTCGGCCACGAAGGTCTCGTCGGGTGTGATCTTGGCGTACCAAGTCTGAACGAATTCTCTTATGATGATAGAGATGAGGGCATAAAGTTGGAGATCTACATCGTTGCGACTAGTTAAAGGCGGTAACAAGTCCTCGATAGGCGCGGGCGTGCCTCTGTCCCGATCAGCGGAACCAAGCTGCCGCGCGCATAGCGTCCGGCGGATCAAGGCAGCAGTAGCTTTATCCGAGAGGAAGTCGGTCGACCCAGGACGCGCGGCACGTCGCTGTGGTTGCGATGGTACAGGCAGCGGCGCTGGCGCTGAAGAACCACCCATGCCCACGGGAGATCTCGGTGGCATACTATTGACACTAGGGCTGACGGGTCGCGAAGACCCTGGAGTGATATCCGGTGCGCTCATGTCGGGTGGTAACGAATCACTTGCGGTGGGAGTCGATATTGGTAGTCCCGTTGCCACAGTCCCCCGCAGGTGGTTCTGGTTCGGCGGAGGATCACCGGCGTATCATAGTTGGTTGGCCCTTTTCGCTATCCAGAAAGAGGTCTCCTGGGTGGATATAACGTGCCAAACCAACTTGCTCTATCTTCACAGATGTTGTATCCGTGACGGTCGAGGTTGGTTAAGGTCTGACCGTTGGACAGTAACCTCGTGATGCTGTGGAGGATGAGAAGGCGACGTGGTTTTGGACGAGGTGTAGTCGTTTAATCATTGAAATGAGACGTCACTCTTTTTACTTCCATGTATGTACATATGTACTAGGTAGGTATTAGCGCCGTCACACTGCAAGTAAAGCGCCCGTATTATTGTAGCATGCCCCCGCTAGGTTAGGTAGCTTGTAAGCAGGCCTAGGCTGTAAAATGCCTGCTGCAGCCTGCAAGGCGTTTGCAGCGTGCAGAGTGTGGTGTACTACTGAGTAGCTCATATGCAGTCGCAGGACAGGTAAAGCACGTGCTTATTCCCACCCTAAAATGAGCGGCCCTATTGGGGCTATAATTTACTATTCCTAGGCAGGCTGATAAGCTGCCAGCTACCTAGTTTGGTACTTTGACGACCGTCTCGTACATAGCAGGCATACAGAATATACCAAAGGTTTTATGGCGTTATAATACGGATGTTAACTGAAACCGTTACAGCATATAAAACCAAGTATACAGTATTAGGTGGTTGCAAACATGAAGTTTTCTGGGTAGGTTTCCGGCAGGTTACGAAGTAGTTGACAGCTGTCAGGCTGCCTAGAAATTGAAATATAGCCCCCGGATAGGGCCCCTCATTACAATCCACAACTGGCCAATCGCGCTTATGTGCCTACATACTTGAGCAGGGGATACCCCATGCCTTACTTTTTCGAGCGTTATTGTTAAGCCTCGTCCGTTCAACTCGCCTGCAGGTCACACCGTTACACGGATCCTGGGGTCTGCTTGTGCATCTTTTGTGTTAATTGCTCTTTTATTAAAGAAAGCACGCTGATATTCGACATTTAATAATAACCTCAACGCGCAATGCCTAACGCTTGGCATAACTCATCGCAAGCATATGTATAGACGGCTTTTATACTTGACCTGCCTGTCTATCAGGTTTCGGTCTGCTCAAAGTTGTCTAGGTAGTTCATAAGTATTCGGTTTCCTCGTATGACTCCACATGCGACTCGACTCCTTACATACATCTACGCCTTACTCTACCTCTCTGCGCGTCGCCTCGTATCTGTAATCCGGTTAGATGAAATTGTTTTTAGAATCAAAGTAAATAGTAGATCGGGAAGAGAACCTACCTCTTTCCTCGGAAAGCCCACACTCCCCAGTTACCGCAGCTGACGTCGTGAGGGTCAAGGTCGTTCAGATCCCACCGCAGGCTTCTGAATGTATTTTCGCCCGGTTCCATGAGCATGTCAAATTCGCCATGACACGTCTTCCGCACCCATTCAATATCCCTCTCCATATCATACTGGGTATACCCCGTCACTATGATAGGGGCTTTGGTCTCGAGAAGGAGCGGCACGGTTTCAGACCATTCATGGGAGCTTGCCGGATGGCCCAGACCCGGATGGAACATGACAAAACAGTCAAAATAAGGATCATAGGGATAGAACTGGCCGGTCTTGTGAAGTGTGTGGTAATAATCCACAATCGTGCTAATTTTCATCGTTGGCCATACGCGGTCCTCGACGATGGCACCGAACGGATTAGACGGGGTGCGCGGCGGTAACGGAAACTCATCATCCCGGTTAGCCATACTCTCAGGCCCGATAAAAACGAGGTGGAATTTCCCCCGGGGGAACAGATGAGCCAGCTGCACCCAGACATTCCGGGGAAGGGAAGATTCCGCACGAGCCCCCAGGATAAATATCCTAACTGGCGGTGCTTCTGGTCTTAGACCCTTGACATCTGTGCCACCACCGGTCTTCGGAGGGTGAAGGGTATATCTCAGAGCGCTTAAACTTTTCAAGCCTTCCGGAGTGAGTCTGCCGCCCTTTCGGATACTGTAGGGGCTGAGCTCATGCAAGATGCTCCCTATCGTCAGAGGGTAGGTGAGTAGTCGGGTGACCTGTCGCATGCTCCGGTCATCGTTGATAGCCTCAAATTGTCTCGTATAAAGGAAGGTATCCCAATTGGTCATGTTGATTGCGGCCTCTTCCATTTGCGGTCCTGCATATTCAAACTCGGGGAAGAAGCGGCCCGAGCGCAAGTCATGGTCATCCTCATTGATCTGCCTTAGAGTGTCGCAGATTTCCAGGTGGGTCTCGTAGTCTTCTGCCCAGTGCTTTTCGCTGCAATAGACCGGAACACCACAATCAGGGCACTCAAAGTCTACATGGGCTGGAGGCTGATTGCCGGAGTTTGGCGCCGGGTCTTCCGGATTCGCCGGTAGACGTGCAGGTCTGTGCTCGCGGTGCGGGCAGTAAGCGTGTTGTCTAATGAAAGCAGCGCGCCGGCGCATGTCGGGGATAGGCGAGTTCGTGAAAGAGTGGAAGAGATCATCGGGACGGAGGACGGGTGTGCGTGACTCTTCCTTTAATGGAGAAGCTGCCCCGAATTGAACGGGCTCATCCTGCGGAGTCTTAGGCTGCTGGCGTCCAAACAGCGACAAAGACCTTTTCGAATCGCATGGCGACTTCGATCGACGAGGAGCAGAACCTGATCGTACGAACTGTCTCTGGCCAATGGTAGAGATGGATCTGCTGATGCGTGGATGAGAAGACGACTGCCTCGCTGTCGATCGCAGGCAGTTCCTGCAAACCCTGAAGGCCGCGAGGCGCATCGAGGATTCCATCTCGAGGATCCTCAACCGGCTTGGTGCTTGAGATGGAAGACGTTCAAGACGTTCTTTGCTGGATGTAGATCAGGTGATAGCTTCACAGCTTAGTCTAATCCGTTATTTTCTTGGAGCCAATTGGACCATGCCGGTCCCCAACTTACTAATATTCCTGATGTCAGGGGCTCCACATCATGCAAGTATCAGAGACGGCAATATCTACAATGCACTTCAGATAGCGCCCTAATACGTACCTACATATGTGTGGAATTACATATGCAGTTAAGCATATACACTATGCCAGTACTTCACATATTGCCATGATTCACGACTGACGTTACGCTTCATAACTGCATCGGCGCTATGCCGAATATCGGTATAGTGTAATATGCAAAATTTGGCGTTCTCTTGCGGCTACTGGAGCTCTCCCAATCAAAAGCCCAAAAATCTTTGGAGCTCTTGAAAATGTCCGCCTGCAACTCCAGTTTCCAGCGTCATCTGTTTACCATCTACTCTTCTCGGCAGTGACCATATCAGCTGAACTGCTTCTAGAGGTCTTGAGACAGGCTGTGCCTGCCTCACTTACCTATATGCAAACGCGTTCCTAATGGATATCGGAATCTGAAATCTTTCACTGCAGTTCTCGTCGCAACCGCCGCCTCATTTCGGGATACCCTCCTCTCTTTCTTCAGCTGGTTGAAGCGCGTCGCAGGCTTACTGCGCACCACCTATTGTGAAGATGGCGACTACTTCTAACATGTTCCTTTACTCGCTGACAATCCAGCCTCCGACTTCTGTCACCCAAGCTATCCTTGGTCAATTTTCCGGCACTAAGGAGCAGCAAATCATCACCGCCTCTGGTTCGCGCCTTACCTTACTGCGTCCCGATCCATCCCAAGGCAAAGTTATCACCTTGCTGTCGCATGAGATTTTTGGTATCATAAGGTCCATTGCTGCATTCCGACTAGCAGGGAGTAACAAGGGTAAGTTCGCTCACATCCTCCTCTGAAGCTTCACTTAGTGATTGGAAGCGGCCTCGTTAGAATATTCTCGGTCTATCCCGCCTTTATACATGGTGCAGTCCAACGTGCCCTCCAAAATCTGTTCTCCGAGCCCTAAGCTGACGATTGTTATGTACCAGATTACATCATTCTCGCCACTGACTCTGGCCGAATCGCCATTGTCGAGTATATTCCGCAGCAGAATCGATTCAAACTGCAGAAGCTCGAGACCTTCGGCAAGTCTGGTGTGCGTAGAGTCATTCCCGGCCAGTATCTAGCTTGCGACCCAAAAGGCAGAGCGTGTCTTATTGCGTCGGTCGAGAAGAACAAGCTCGTCTATGTCTTGAACCGAAATGCTCAGGCAGAGCTCACTATCTCCTCTCCATTGGAAGCGCATAAGCCAGGCACCATCGTTCTGTCCATGGTCTCTTTAGATGTTGGATACGCCAATCCGGTCTTCGCAGCTTTGGAAGTTGATTACAGCGAGGCTGACCAGGACCCGTCAGGCCAAGCTCTCCAGGAGATTGAGACGCAGCTGGTCTACTACGAACTGGATCTCGGACTGAACCATGTTGTCAGGAGATGGCACGAGCCGGTCGATCCCACAGCCTCAATGCTGTTCCAAGTTCCAGGCGGCAACGATGGCCCTAGCGGCGTACTGGTGTGCGGCGAGGAAAATGTCACTTACAGACATTCTAACCAAGAGGCGTTCCGGGTCCCCGTACCCAGGAGAAAGGGCGCTACCGAGGATCCTCAGAGGAAACGGACCATCGTCTCGGGAGTTATGCATAAGCTTAAGGGCAACGTGGGCGCCTTCTTCTTCTTGTTGCAGACGGAGGACGGCGACCTTTTTAAGGTTACCATCGACATGGCCGAGGATGACGAGGGCAACGCGACCGGCGAGGTGCGACGGCTAAAAATCAAGTATTTTGACACAGTTCCCGTCTCTACGAGCCTTTGTATCCTGAAGAGCGGCTTCCTCTTCGTTGCCAGCGAGTTTGGTAATCATCATTTCTACCAGTTTGAGAAACTGGGCGATGACGATGACGAGCTCGAGTTTTCTAGCGATAACTTCCCGACCGACCCGAGGGCTTCGTATGACCCGGTGTATTTCTACCCCAGACCGGCGGAAAATCTGAGTCTTGTGGAGAGCATCAACTCTATGAACCCCCTCATCGATTGTCGAGTAGCCAACTTGACCGGTGACGATGCGCCGCAGATCTACAGTATCTGTGGGAATGGAGCTCGAAGCACCTTTAGGACTCTGAAACATGGCCTAGAGGTGAATGAGATAGTAGCTTCAGAGCTACCAGGAATCCCCTCCGCGGTTTGGACCACCAAGTTGAATCGCCAAGACCAGTATGATGCATACATCATTCTTTCTTTCAGCAATGGCACCCTAGTGCTCAGCATTGGTGAAACCGTCGAGGAAGTAACCGATACTGGCTTTTTATCATCAGTCCCGACGCTCGCGGTTCAGCAACTCGGCGAGGATGGCCTCATTCAGGTACATCCCAAAGGAATCAGACATATCGTCCGTGGGCGTGTGAACGAGTGGGAGGCTCCACAACACCGATCTATTGTCGCTGCTTCCACCAATGAACGTCAAGTCGCCATTGCCTTGAGCTCGGGAGAGATCGTCTATTTCGAGATGGATACGGACGGGTCATTGGCGGAGTATGACGAGAAAAAAGAGATGTTCGGGACTGTTACGTGCCTGAGCCTAGGCGATGTCCCAGAAGGTCGCTTGCGAAGCTCGTTTTTGGCGGTTGGCTGCGATGATTGCACAGTCCGTGTGCTGAGTCTAGACCCGGATTCCACCCTTGAGAGCAAGTCAGTGCAAGCCCTGACTGCTGCTCCGTCGGCCCTTACTATCATGTCCATGGAGGACTCCTCGACTGGTGGCACGACGTTATATCTTCATATTGGCCTCCACTCCGGCGTCTATTTGAGAACTGTCCTCGATGAGATTACTGGGGAGTTGACGGATACTCGACAGAAGTTCCTAGGCCCAAAGCATGTACGATTGTTCCAGGTCTCTGTCCAAGGGCAGCGATGTGTCCTAGGGCTCAGCTCGAGGACATGGCTGGGGTATTCAGACCCGATCACGAAGGGATTCATGATGACGCCTCTGGACTACAGTGACCTGGAATGGGGCTGGAATTTTAGTAGTGAGCAATGCGAGGAAGGAATGGTGGGAATCCAGGGACAGAATCTCAAGTAAGTGATATTTTGCTGTCTTGTTTCTTTTCGGCCCTTTTCTTTTTTGAAGGAGAGAATGACGAGAACTTGGGAACCGATGCCACTGGCGATGAGTTCATCAAATATCTATACCAATTGTTACTACTGACTCTTTTCCTAATATCGGTCTCTTGCCGCCAATGGACGATGCTTGGGAATAACTGTACTAATATTTGGGCAGGATCTTCTCGATAGATAAGTTGGGCGAGACTATACTCCAGCAATCCATACCACTTACGTATACACCCAAGCGCTTGGTAAAACATCCGGATCAATCGTATTTCTACACGATAGAGTCGGAGAATAATACGCTCCCTCCTGAGCTGCGCGCACAGCTCTTAGCGGATCCTGGAGTTGTCAACGGCGATGCTGCTGTACTGCCGCCCGAGGAGTTTGGCTACCCCAGAGGTCGCGGTCGTTGGGCATCTTGTATCAGCGTCATTGATCCTCTCACCGAAAGAAAGGTCTTACAGACCCTTCACCTCACGGAGAATGAAGCTGCTGTCAGCATGGCGACGGTTTCCTTCGCAAGTCAGGACAACGAGACGTTCTTGGTGGTTGGTACTGGCAAAGACATGATCGTGAGCCCTCGGCAGTTCAGCGCCGGATTTATCCATGTCTACAGATTCCGCGACGACGGTAGAGAGATCGAATTCATCCACAAGACGAAGGTCGAAGAGCCGCCAATGGCACTGATGCAATTCCAAGGTCGCTTGCTAGCGGGCATCGGCAAGACACTTCGAGCTTATGACCTTGGCTTGCGGCAACTTCTGCGAAAGGCTCAAGCCGAGGTTGCTCCACAGCTCATCGTCTCCATACAAACCCAGGGTAGCCGCATCATTGTAGGGGACGTTCAACAGAGCGTGACTTACGTGGTGTATAAGTACGAGAGCAACAAATTGATCCCTTTCGCCGACGACAGCGTAGCGCGATGGACAAATTGCACGGCCATGGTAGACTACGAATCGGTTGCAGGCGGTGACAAGTTCGGCAACGTGTGGATCGTGCGATGTCCCCAGAAGGCTAGCGAGGAAGCTGACGAGGACGCTGTTGGCGCTCATATTCAACACGCGAGAGAATATCTGCATGGCACGAGCCATCGCGTCAGCCTTATGACGCATTTCTACACGCAAGATGTCCCTACTAGTATAACCAAGACGAACCTAGTTGTCGGCGGACAGGATGTCCTATTGTGGAGTGGTGTCCAGGGCACGGTCGGTGTCTTCATACCATTTGTCAGCCGCGAGGATGTCGATTTCTTCCAGAGCCTCGAATCCCACATGCGCACCGAGGATCCCCCGCTGGCTGGAAGGGATCATCTTATGTACCGAAGCTACTACGTCCCAGTCAAGGGCGTCATCGACGGCGATTTATGCGAGAGATTCACATTGCTCCCCACCGAAAAGAAGCAAATGATTGCCGGAGATTTGGACCGCTCGGTTCGTGAGATCGAGAGGAAGATCTCAGTAAGCTGCCCAGTCGCTTCCACAGTTGTAGCTTGTATAACTGACCGTTTATCAGGACCTCCGTACTCGATCTGCATTCTAAGCAATGCACATTCTGCAGCATCATTTCGAACAGTCGATGGAACATTTCTACTCCAAATACCACCTACCGATTACAGAATTCACCGAGTGGACAATGGGGTACAAGATTTATTACACTTGAGTCATGATGTCGGTTTCTGAGCCAGCATTATGAAGGGGGCGCGAACGCCATTCAGCATATCTCATACCGGGGCGATTGCGCTTGGCTATGAAGGATGTGCATAGAGGATGCGCACCGTCTCCATAGGGGACCAGTCCGAAGGGTATGTTGTATTATATGAAGAGAGGATGTGATGATAGCCCGGCGTTTGAAGAGGACTACTAAAGTTTAATATAATCAACCTAAAACGCCCACTCTAGTTTCCCCCCCGACCCGCAACTCGTGATAGCCGCGCGTGTGCTTTGTACAGTGCTATCACACAAAATGAAAACAGGTATTTATTCATTTGGCCACGGACCATGACCATCATACTCAGCCTCTGCTCCCCCATAAAGCAGTCGTTACCCTGCCGCTACCGCTGCCGGCACCACCACCGCCGACCCTCTTCCCCCGCCGCCGGGCTTCGAGGGGATGCGCGCGCTCCCACTCCTCGTCGGCCAAGTATCTCTCGACGGCAGCCTCGAGGTCGTAGCCGGCCTGCTCGAGGTACAGCACGGCGACGTCGTACTCGTGGACGCGGCACCGCACCATCCAGCGGCGGATGCGCGCCTTGCGGCGCTCCTCGTCCTCACCCCCGACGGGCCGCGGCGATAGCGAAACCCGGGCGCCGGGGATCACGACCGTTCGCCGCCCCTGTATCAGATGATCGCTATGGATATTGTTCGCGCGCCGCAGCGCCGCCGCGGGGACGCCGTATCGTAGGGAGAGCGAGGCGACCGTGTCGTGCGGCTGGTCCAGGAAGTGTAGGATGTCTTGTGCGGGCTCCGAGGGGTGGGGGCCGTCGGTCTTCTTTTCGTCGCGGAAGTTGGAGGGCGTGTTGGATGAGGAGGGTGTGTAGGGCGGCGGCGGTTGGTCTGGGTCTGGCTCTTGATCTGGGCCTGGCTCTTGGTCTTGGTCTTGATGGCTTCGGTGGTCTCGAGCGGGCAGCGCGGGCTTGGAGGCTATGGCGGAGGCGTAGGATGGAAGGTCCTTGAGCCCCGGCGGGAGGGCGCTGCTAGTTTGCGAGATCTGGCAGTACGGGCAGTAGTTTCGGAACCGGGGGTTGTTCTGAAGGGGGACGCGCGTGAGTTAGTATTCACGGAACACATGGATCCTAAGCTCAGTAGGTTCAAACTCGTTGTAACGGCGTATACACACATATATACAGCTCCCGCATATTATGCGCCCGCAGCATTCTGCACGTCGGTCGCCTGGCAGCGGCTTCTCGGACGAGGCGTCGTAGCGCGGCCCAGCGGATAGGAGCTGGGCGCAGGTGCAGCAGGGTTCCATCGCAGTCGTCGTGTGCATATTAACCATACGATGCGAAAAGAAGAATATAGGGAAAGGTCGAGACGGTTCATTTCAAGTAGGAGAGACAGGGAAAAGGAAGACGGGCCGGCCAAATAAAAATATAGAGATGTTGTACTACCCAGCTTTTCGAAGCCCGCATGGTGGCGGTTCCTTTATCGTTATCATGACACGCTGACCTCCTATCGATAGTGGGATGGCCTAAGTTACCTGACCAGGTATGAAGTAGTAAAAGTACTACATACTGCGTACGGAGGAAGGCGTATTTCCGTTGAAGCTTGAATGTACAGTGCGGCGCGTGAATGGACCGGGGGTTCCAGTTCGGAGGTAGTAGTGTTGTACAGTAGCCGCGCTAGCTGGCAGGGCAGGGGTTCTAGCTCTAATGACCGCGTCATTAGCAATCAACCTCAGTGGACCTTCAGAAAAGAAGGTCCTCCCATCTATTGTAATAACTTGCATGATACTTCGTATCCTTTCGTATACACCGTAAAATCAAAGCTTCCTTTGTCTACCGATTCGTACACGGGTATGAAAAGCGTTGCGTTCTCCTTTAACAAACTGATTCTGCCTTGCCCATTCATTTATATGTAAATTAGGCCTTATATTTGTTGCTCCAGAATCCCCTTTTCAGGGATCCTGAGTCTACGTGATATATCTTCTACTTTTCTCGCTTACTTCCTCTTATTCACTTCCGTCGTAGCTCTTGCCACATTGCTTACCTCTCCTAGCTACATTCAGTAGCACATCGCAACGTCGACACGATCTATGCTAATCGAGCGAGTGTCGTCTTCCTACGCCCTATACAAAGCTTCAGCAGGTCTAGCTGTTTCAGTAGATACATGTTTGGCTCGATGTGATCTTAATACCCCTTGAAAGAGGCGAACGATTTCGAGATGGCCGGCAATGGTCAGGCAGCCCAGCCAGCGGCACCAGCTACGTCACCAGCTACCGCAAGCTCGGCTTTGTCCGTACCTGTTGTCCTGTCCGAGGCGAGACTCGATTCGCCTTCCTTCAGAGCGACCACCCAACACTTCGCCGATCAGGTCGACACCATCGAGAAATGGCTCGAGGGCTATGCGAAGGCGAGTGCCAGACTAGCTCACGACATGCTGGGTCTGGAGGAGACCATCAGCGTCTACCTCTCCCGAATAACACCCCCGCCGAGTGTTACCTGCCTTGACAATGATTATACCGCATTGGCGCTTAAGAGGGTAGTGGATGGCTCGAGGGAATGGTGGATGTGTTTCCTTAACATGGCTAGGAAGTTGGATTCCGTGTCCGTCGAGCCCATACGACATTTCTTACATAGCGACCTCCGCCCTTTCAAAGACACCAGGAGGATCCTAGATCAGACGCAGAAGGCTTTCGATAATGCATTGGCCCGTTGTGTTGGCCAATCCAAAACGAAGGAGCCCTCGGCTCTCCGTGAGGATGCATTCTCCGCATTCGAGGCACGTAAGGCCTATCTCAAGGCGTCCATGGACTTCTGTCAGACCGCACCCCAGCTACGCCTAACTCTCGACAAGCTACTAATCCGGCTGTCGACGGATACCTGGCGTGAAATGAAGTCATCGAGAGACGTCACGGGAAGCTTTTCGAAGTTCGCTCGCGAGATGGACCGAGTAAGAGGCTGGACGAAAGATATGGAAGCCGCTGAGCCGACCTTCAAGCGCGAGCTCCAGCTGTCTAGACAAGACATCGAGGACAACGCATTGGCGGCATTCAAGCCGTCACGCGAGCTCGACGACTATAGCGCGTCCACTGTTCCATTCCTAGGATCCAGAGGACCGATGAACGTAGCCACGGAAAACCGAAAGGCTGAGAAGCAAGGGTGGCTATTCATGAGGACGATAACAGGGAAACCCGCCCGACACACCTGGATTAGACGGTGGTACTACTGCCGAGATGGTAAATTCGGCTGGCTGGTGAATGGATCTCATGGGGTGCTCCAAGGGGATGAGATCGGCGTGCTCCTTTGCAATGCGAAGCCCGCTGTCGCCGAAGAGCGTCGGTTCTGTTTCGAGATCAAGACCAAGAACCAGACCCTCCTTCTCCAGGCCGAGACGCAAACTCAATTGATGGAATGGCTCGAGGTGTTCGAGGTCGCCAAGAAACGAGCGTTCGAGGCTAGCCTTGGCAGGGAGGCCTCGTCTTTACCCGGCGGCGTGGATCCAGCCTTCTCGATAACGCCTCCCTCGTTGCCGGAATTCTCGGCCAAATCATTGGAGACCCAAGTTGGCCTAGGCATTGACGACGGAGCAGGTGCCGTTGATCGCTCCGGTACCCTGCCGGTGCCCGGCACCGAAGGCGGATTGCTCTCTAGGACGAGTGTCGATGTCAATGCGGTGCCCCCTAAACGATCAGCAACCTCTGCCCTCACGCGTGAGGAAGGAGAGAGCGGCCGCGAGCACGCGGCGAGGATCATGCAGAAGCTCGATCTGCATCGAAAGGCTACCTTTGCTTCGTCGACAGATGTTACGTCCGCGCCCCAAACCCTTGGTCCAACTAGTGGCATTGCTAGTCTTATATCCGCTAGCCATAGCCTGTTACCGGTACACCATTCCCCTTCGCTCAGTCAGACGCAGTTGGCCAAAGCACCTACGGCTGTTTCCGGATCCGAGTCGCAACCTGGCACACTCGGCCCTTCTACATTAGCTGCAGCTCCAGCAACGACTAGTCTTAGTAGAACGGTCGTCGCATACAGCGGTGAGAGAGCGTTCGGCGCATACCCCATCAACACCATGCCGACGGCCGTACTGGCCAACTACTGGGGTAGTAACGTCTGGACACAGGCATCGACGCCTAAATCCAGCCGTACGGACTTGAGCCCCGACGACCCGTTTGGGCCAAACTCGCCTAGCATCACCATGGTCGCTGGTCGCGAAGGCGGCGGTGAGCTCAACACCCCGTCGCCTATCCATAAGAAGTCGATAAGCACGGATGCGAAGTTAGTGGCTCCCGTTCCGGAGACGCCTGCCCAGGAATCATTTCCAGCGAACTACCCTATAGAACTAAAGACAAATGCTGCTCAGTTCAGATTGCTTTTCCCAGGCGTCCCCCTCGATGAGAAGTTAGTACTCGTCTTTCGGGCTTCCTGGAATGGCATATCGGAAGGGGAGCAGGATACACCGGAACTTTCCGGGAGCGGAAGGGTCTATGTCACCTCAGAAGGCAACATGTATTTCTACGGCCATCAGCTCGGTCTGGTCAACACCTACGCATTCAGCTTGGATCGTATCACGGAGGTGACAGCTGTCCCTGGCAAAGACTGGGACTTCATTTTCTTTCGTCTCGCCCAGGATGATCACAATCCTTTCAACAGAATCACGATCAAGATTTTCCTGGAAAGCCTCGACCTGTTGCATGCTCGGTTGAATCTTCTGATTGACGACCTCCAGGCGGAGGAGCCTATGGACATCCAAGAGCTTATCCAAACGTTCATCGACCTAGAGAAGGATGTATTTGCGGAGAGAAGAAGCCCCAGTGTTGACAGCTGGGAAAACGTCCCGGCCAGCGAGCACATTGACGACACAAGCAGCGCCGTCTGCCAAAGGCCACACGAATTCGCGTACCAATCCCGAACGCGAGAATCACGCAGACACCGCTCAAAATTTCAACTTCCTACGCACCCCGTGCTCTACGAACCAGATGACATGCAAAGAGAAGTCGCCGAGCGTCACTTCGAGATAAGTGCCAAAGCATGTTTCCATGTCCTATTTGGAGACAAGAGCTTCGTCTTCCCGAAGCTCTACTTTGACAGGAGAGCTCGACAGATCGCCCAGGGTCCCTGGACGACCATAGACGCCAAGATGCAGAGAGTATTTCGATTCAACGTTGATTACAAAAGGAGGCTCGTCGGACAGTCTAAGAACGAGGGCGTCACCGATTACCAGACGATCGACACGTTCGAAGACCACGTTACGTACGTTGTATCTCATGTCAAGACGCTTTGGCATCTACCTCATGCGGACACGTTCAAGCTGGTCACCAAAATCGTCATTACTCATGTTGGCAAGTCGAAATGCAAGCTAGCTATATTCAACAAAATAGTTTGGAACAACGCGCCCACGATCGGAAAGAGGATTATCCAGCGGCAAGCATTAGATGACGCCGTGCACGATGCCGAAGAGCTGGCGGAAGTGGCTACGGAGCAGGTGCGGAAGCTGGGTGCACACAGCCGGACAAAGAGGGCGATTCAGATCTACGGCTACGTCGGACAGCAGACTCAGGTCGTCACCTTCACGCCCGGAGATTCTGATTCCGAGAGGAAACCGCGTATCAATCCGCGTACACTGGGCTCGATGATCCTGGACACGATCAGGTCGTTCATGGAGAGCGTCGCGTCCTCGCTCGTAATGTGGGCCTTCGCGGGCGTCAAGAAGCTGTGGAACATCGTCTCGGCACAGCGCATCATACTCACCCTCCTAGGCCTCAGCGCGCTCGCGAATATTGTCTACACATCGCAGGGCACCTCGACGTGGTGGAGCGAGCGCCGCGCCGCCAAGTTCATGAACCGCGTCGGCGTCGGGCCCAATGTAATGACGAGCAGGGTCATATACCTGGCAGACCTGGACGAGGCGGCGCGCGGCACCTCGGCGACCGCGCCGGAAGACACTTACCACGGGTCCCATGACAGCTACTGCTACAACACCTTCCAGGCCATCGCCAGCGCGACCGACATGGACGCGCCCCACGCCGACAGTGGCGCCGCACTCTCGTCGCCGGCCAGCCGCGCCACTGCGCAGAGGCTCCGGCGCACGCGCCAGAAGCTCGGAGTCTACCGACACGACCTGCTCGTCGCTATGCGCCTCGTCAACAGGGTGGAGCGGGAGGTGATGCGCTCCGAATGGGAGAACTGGCTGCTAGACGAGAACCTACGCTGCGACGAGGTCGGCGAGGTGCTGCTTCGTGCTTCTTCCATGAACGATAGTTCTTCTACGCCATCATCTGCGCGCAGCGCGGCTGGGGGTAGTAGTAGCAGAGGAGGAGAAGCGGCACAGAAGATACTTGGTGGTGGTGGTGACAGTGAAGCTAAGGATGGGAAGGGGGATGAGAGGGAGGATGACGAGAAGGAGAAGCGGGATAACCTAAGCAACCTGCGGGGTTGGTTCGATGAGTATTGCGCCAGCTGCAGGGCGGACCGCGAAGTCGTCTTGCGGGCGCGGGGGCAGTGGTCTTTGGTCTAATTGCGGGGCGTCATTAGATGTTCCAGGGTACCGGATCGGACGGCTTTCCTTGCTTTGGCGAGACGATTTGCAGGAAACATATTCGGATCGGAACCCGGGGTAGTGGCCGGGTTGGGAAGCGAGCCTCGGCGCAGCGGCTTTCGGCTAGGAATGATGAGGGGAGCCCGACCCCCTTTGCTTAAGCGACCCTGGGCCTACCTACATACACACCTACTTGAAGTACCTACAATTACTACCTACATGGCCTGCCCTATCTTTTGTGTACATATATATATATATATATATATGTGTGTGTGTGTGTGTG
>QJNU01000923.1:0-22966 GCA_004154915.1 Monosporascus ibericus
GTATTTAAACATCACCCGGGGGGTTCTCATAAGAGACTTTGGGCTTCCTCCACTCCTTCTAGTTTACTGCCGCCCAAGACCCTCCTAGTTATCAATGTTAACAAGACAACCCGAAGAAGACATAAAGAGCGACGCCCGTAAGGAGACAGATCGAGCCTTGAAACCGGACTACGGCCAACTTATGATGTTCTGTTAAATAATTTGGTCGCGTAAATAGAGCAAGTGCGTGTATCTTGATATGCGCATCCGATGTAGGAAGTATTAACTACCCTGATCTCCATGTCTGAATAAACAAGAGAACTGAATCTGGCTTCAAACAGGCACTCTGGTTCTGAGATACGGCCCGTGCTTCGCCACTGCTTAACAGGGAAAGTAAAACAACCACCAACGCCTCCTAAGCCCCACGACTCGTCAGAGTCCGGGTCTTCTCCGCCCCAGTCCAGCCGAACACACCCTTCAAGCCGCGCTCTCATTGAAGGAGCAGCAAGCATCGAAGAGACGGTGAGGATTCTATAGAGTCTCCCATCTAATCCTCAGTGGGAGGAACTTCGGTGATTAGATTCGTACGCCGTGGACGCTGTCCAGGGAATTCAAAGTCTAAAACGCAGCCCTGGCGGGGGGCAGCATAGGAGAACGGCATCGAGCACCTCGCTAGTGATCTGTTATTCGACGGGGATACCGAGCACTCGTGTGCGGATGCGTACTCCCGCGTTTACTTCGTTACATAATCCTCTGATGTATCACTCGTGGCTGCTCATGCCAGTGAGCGCTGTACGGATAGGCATTACGGTACAGTCTTTGGGTCCTTCGTGGGAAATCCAAAGTTGATCCCCGCGAGCCATGCACAAAAAAAGACGACAGGCAAGATTTACCTGAGCGGGAACAGTGTTCAATTTCCAATGCGCAGAAACGGCACGATAACCCCCTATGGGACAATTCTATAGTTTAACTTCTGGAAGCAACCTGCCTTTCTCAAGCCAGCTTTATATGCTGCGCCGGAATCTCAGTCTATCAGGCGCTCTTCCAGTATTCGAGCATGTCCTTAACCGCGCGCGCCAACTCCTTCTCCTGCGCCCCCTCCCTGTAGACCCTGTACTGCATATAGCGATTCCGCGTCGCGAAGAGCGCCTTCGCGGTAGTCCGCCTCCACTTGCGGTATCTCCGGGCCTCCTCGAGCCCGATCTCGCCCGTGAGTTCGGACTCGCCTTGCGTTTCCGCCTCGGTTTCCGACCTGGCCTCGAGATCCGGTATCCGCGCCGGGAGCTTGATGCAGCCGATGGCCTTTAGCCTCTTCAGGGCTTTCTCCTCGGCGGCCGGGCCCGCCTTTGCCGTCTCCTTGGGGGCGGCATCCGGGTCCGCTGCGCCGTTAGGGCCAATCTTCGCCTCCCCGGCGGCGGCCGCGTCCTCCCCTTCCTCGCCCGCCTCTTCCCTCGTGGACTTCGCAGAACCCCATAGCGGCTGCTCGACCCGCGGCAGGCTCTGCTGCACGAGGCAGAGCCGGCTCCGCGCCTCGGCGCGCAGTTGCAGCGCGTCGTGGACGCGGCTATCGAACGTCTTGGCGGCGGCCCTCGGCGGCCTCTTCTGGGTTGTCTGTCGTACGGTTGCCTTCTTGATCCCGTTCCGCTGCTTCTTCGCGCCCGTCCCCGCGCCGCCGCTGGCGTCGTCGTCCTTGACCTTCCGTTTCCGCTTGCCCAGCAGCGGCTTGTGGTCGTCATCATGAGATCCAGAATTGTCCGCGTCCGAGCTGTCGTCCGAGAGGCCGCCGGCCGCCACCGGAAGCTTGTACCCCCAACCGACGAGCTCGGCGAACTTCGCGCTCTTCTCCAGGAGCCGCTGGCGCGCGCGCCGGAGATGAGGCTTGGGGACGAAGTCCGGTGTCAGCTTCGCGCGGAGCGCCCGGGGGTCCAAGGAGCCCGTCGGGGCTCCCCTGCCCTCGCGGTCCTCCTCAGGCCGCAGTCCACCGGGTGTCCCCCGGCGGGTCGGTGGCGACAGCGCGACTACGACGCCCTCGGCCCCCAGGACCTCGCACAGCGGCGTCGGGCGCCAGTTACAATACCCCTTCAACCCCGGTGCGGTAGTAGTGTCGGGCGCCTCGGCCTCGAGCAGCTTCATCATCTTGAGCATCTTGAGGCGGCGCACGGAGCGCGTCGGGGGGAGCTCCCTCTTGGCGCGCTGGTCCAGGCCCTTCTTCCGGGGGTAGTCCCACCTGCTGTAACGCAGCACGCGGGCGAGGGGCTTCTGGATGCGCCTGTCCTCGCGCTCGACGCGGCGCCGGAGGTCCTTCTCGCGCTGCGCCGCCCGCGCCTCCCGCGGCGCCTTGAACTCGTGCCTCTTCCGGTAGTCGTGCCACACTCCGGCCTCGAACGCCGCCGCGTGCTTCAATCCGTGCCGCTCCGTACATATCTCCTCCATCTCGCGCTCGTACCGGGTCAGCTCGACTGCGCGGGCGTCCAGATGGATGCGCATGATGGTGCGGAACAGAGGGGAGTGCGCCATCTTGACGGACTTGTCGTGGTCCCGCAGTTAATTACAGATGGCTAGGTCTACTGGTTGGTTATAGACATGCGTATACCTGATACACTTGATGCTGCCTCACAGTGACACCCCATTAGACTATTCGAGAGAGATTGGAATATTTCCGGCTTTATAGGGGTGAGTGACTCGCAAGCATGCTTTGTACAGGCAATGCAGCCTGGCGGAGCCTTAGCGGCCATTGATGCCCTTTAACGGCTCAAAAATCTGCATTGTCTCGGAAGGCGCCATTCATCATTTATGCATTGAACAATATGAAGGGGGTCGGAGAAAGACATTGTTCCGTCTTTGTCTGCCGTTGGTTGTTTCCTCTTGTCCCGAAACTCGTCGCTCGGGTGGGAAACAGAGGCAGCACTCACTACTTTCCAGTTCCTACCACTGGCTCAAAGGCTCTCCGGCATATCCGTCCGCATGAAATTCGGGATACCGTTGTAGTTGTTAAAGAAAGACCACCCATATAAAAACCTAAGATACAGCTTATTTAATCCTAGATCCCGTTACCCCCTGGATCTCATGCGCGTAATGGCCCTCTAGGTATAACAGCAAAACACCATTTACATTTTAAGCCCATACCCGTGCTCCATGAAAGCCTCTTAAGAAGGTAAAGTGTCTTGTAACACGTTCTAGGCTAAAAACACAGAATTTCTTAATTTAAAAGGTGGATAAGCACCCAGTCAAAAGATACTCAGATCGGGGTCATATATGAACCCCTATTTTATTCGGCCTAGCCACCCAAATGATCAAGGGCAGAGTCCAGATGGATATTCTCTTCCCTAGTTCATACTGCACGTCAACTTAATCCCTCAGCATCACCACTGGCGTAGTGCCGAACTGGGGGTCCGGAGCTTACAGCAAGGTGGAAACTGAGACCTCTTCACCCTTCGAAGTTCACAGCGCAGGGACCAAGGGGACGGTGACTGGAAGTCGCTGGTGGTAATAATGTGTCGAAGGACAGAGATAACCGGAAGATCATTCGACCTGGGCATTCTATTGCTATATATATAAACGAGCTACGACTTCGGCCCTGATAGACGACCTCGAAGCTCAAAACCACAGCTTGTCGTCACGCCCCAAACGCCTTGGTATCGTATCATGCGCTCGCTCTCACAATTTCGAAATCATCTTTCCTCCATTCGCCAGCGCCGCCGACGCATCATTGACAAACTCGTCGACCACCTCCTTGGCGCTCTTCTGCTCGTTGACTAGCGCGGCGCACTGGCCCATCAGGTGCGGGCGGAACTGGTCCATCACGTCGTCGATGTCCTCCTCGCTGGCAGCGTCGTCGGAGCCCGAGCCCTCTCCCGAGCCCGTGGTCTTATTCATGGCGTTCTCAAGGTCGTGCTCGTATGGCAGGACGCCCTTGGCGGTGAGCTCCTTGATCTCGTCCCGCCGCTCGTTCTCCCAGTTCTCGATGTAGGGGTTCCTGCGCACTCGCAGGGGCCGCCCCGTGAAGATGAGCGTGCGGATGGTGTCGTCGAAGCTGGCCGTCCGGACCGACTCCTTGTGCGACTCGGGTGCGCCGGCCTCTTCCACGAGGATGAACCGCGTGCCGACCCACACGGCATCGGCGCCCATCATCAGCGCCGCCGCCAGCATCTGGCCGTTGTGGATGCCGCCCGCGGCGATGACGGGGATCTGCTTGCCCGTCAGGGGGCTCTTCTTGCCCCTGCAGATCTGCACGCAGGCCGGGATCAGCACGGTGGTTGCGATATCTCCCGTGTGGCCTCCGCCCTCGCCGCCCTGGGCGCAGATGATGTCGCAGCCGACGTCGATGCACTTCTGCACGTGCTTCGGATGTCCGATCATGTTCATGTACAAGACGCCATGCTTGTGCAGCTTGTCGACCACGGCCTTGGGAGGTACACCGACGGCGGAAACGAAGAGCTTGCAGCCGGATTCGATGATGACGTCGATCAGCTCATTGAGCTTGCCTTTCGTGTAGTCATAGCTGCCAGTCGATATACGTCAGCGATCTGTTTCGCGATGTGGCGCACTGTGCTTCGGAAGCACGGAGCACCCTAGTGAAAGAGAGGACATACTTGGTCTTCCTGGCATTTCCACCGACTTGAGGTATCAGCAAATCGATACCGAAAGGCGCATTTTTATCGTGCATGTAGGACTTCATCTCGTCTATTTGTTCCTTCAACATCTGGGGGGTATACGACATGCCACCGATGACACCGAGACCTCCGGCGTTCGTCACGGCGGCAGCCAACTTGGGACCAGCTGCTACGTTCATGCCGGCTAGCAGGATCGGGTGGTTGATCTTGAATAGATCGGTAACGGGTGTTCGGATCTTCTCTGCAGGTTCGTTGTTGTCAGTCAGGCGCCCTTCCGGATAGCCCTTCGCATGCCGACTACCGGAGTGGAAGCATTGTTACCTACGTGGAGACGCCATGTTTGCGGCTTGTTACGTGTGATGCGCTTGAAGATCAGTGAAGAATTCAGCGAACCGCATAGACAGCGAACGTCGTATGAGAACCAACGGTGTAAATGGTAAAGAGAAGAGACGGTTGAAATACGGCAAGAGACGTATGTGAGGACTGGGATGATAGATATCCGGGCTTTCGGGGCAGGTATGAACGGCAAAGCAAAATCACTTGATGCTGTCCAGTGATGAAACAACGGCTGGTCGCGGGGATTTGGATGATGGACTCTTGGGAAAACCTGGGGAAAGCTGAGGATTGGGGAGCCGAGGCATGTGCTTGTGCATCTGAGGCTAGACTTGTATAGGCATAGCACTGCCGCAGAACTAGGTATGCCGAGGTTTACAGTAATACAGCGAAAGTAGAATGGATACTTTGTTACCAAGTTGATTATGTAACTTATACAGCGAAGTGGAATGGATGCCTTGGTACCAAGCTTATGTAACTCATACAATGAACAGAACCTCGGTGCCAATCGACGTTATAACTTAGCCAATTAATACAAATGATGTCACTACCTAGTTGCGTATACTGTACTGTATGACTACCCTTCATACGTCTTATATATATTCCCTACTTACTGCTAGGGATAGCACCTTACTCTAAACAAGTACAAGTACTACTGAATGCTACGGTAGGGAACAATAGCAACGGCCTAAGCCCCCTAGGGTTTAGTGTCATATGACTTACCTTCCACTCCGTCACAATTTTTCTGACTTGACCTCAGTCAGTTGCTGCTGCTGCTGCTGCTGCTATCATGTTCACGATGGTGCGCATAGGGGTCCTGCCGAATTCATCTTACTAGTGAGGCCTCGATGAGTTTGCGTTTGTCGTCTCGAGCATGGAGCCTTTTATGCCGCCGCGCTCGAGCCACCAGTTCTCTATCGCACATATACCCGCCTGACGTTTCCGGGATTCCGATCATGGAGCAGCGCAGTTTCTCGACTAGCCCGTCCCGAGCTGCATGCGGGTGCGCCGGCTCCCGCAGCCCCAAGAGGACCGCGTATATCGCTTTGGGCAGCAACCTCGGAGACCGGGTGGCCATGATCGAACAGGCGTGCAAGGAGATGGATGCGAGAGGGATCCGCGTTACGAGGACTAGCAGTCTCTGGGAGACGGAGCCCATGTACGTTCTAGACCAGGATAGATTTGTGAATGGAGCCTGTGAGGTGCGTGTGTTGTTATCTGCCTTCCGCTGCTGCAACTGCGAGATCTTCCGCTGAACAGTCACCACCAGGTAGAGACGGATCTCGAGCCCTTGCCTCTCCTGGACCAGCTACAGGGCATCGAGAAGTCGATGGGCCGCCAGAAGCTCATAGACAAGGGGCCGCGCAACATCGATCTGGACATCCTCCTCTACGGGGACGAGAAGATCGACCATGAGCGGCTCCAAGTGCCCCACGTCGGTATCCCGGAGCGCGAGTTCGTGCTCCGGCCGCTCGCCGAGCTCGTACCGCATAAGGCCCTCGACGCCGCGCGGCCGTGGAAGCTCGTCCAGGACCACCTCAACGAGCTACCGCCGGCGCCCGAGCCATTGTCGACTCTGACGCCCATCTGCCGCTCGTTGCCGCCCCTGAGCGCGCTCCGGCCCGGCCGCACGACCCACGTCATGGCGATCCTGAACGTCACGCCGGACTCGTTCTCCGACGGCGGCGCGCACACGAGGCACTCGCTGCGGGACACGGTTCTCGCCTTCGTGCGCGGCGGCGCCACCATGATCGACGTGGGGGGGCAGTCGACGGCCCCCGGCCGGCCCGAGGTCAGCGCCGAGGAGGAGATCGCC
The DNA here is from genome assembly GCA_004154915.1 of Monosporascus ibericus. Taxonomy (NCBI): domain Eukaryota; kingdom Fungi; phylum Ascomycota; class Sordariomycetes; order Xylariales; genus Monosporascus; species Monosporascus ibericus. Next base: position 6,742 of record QJNU01000923.1, read on the forward strand.
CGCGTGGTGCCCGCCATCGAGCTCATCCGCAGCCTGCCCGAGGCGCGCGGTGTCGCCGTCAGCGTGGACACATACCGGGCATCGGTCGCCGAGGCGGCCGTCGCTGCCGGCGCCGACATCGTCAACGACGTGTCGGCGGGAGCGCTGGACCCGGCCATGCTGCAGACCATGGCGCGCCTCGGCACCACCGTCTGCCTGATGCACATGCGCGGGACGCCGGGCACCATGAGTGGGCTCAACGCGTACCCGCCGCCGGAGGAGGGGGGCATCGTGGGCGCCATCGCACGCGAGCTGCTGGTCCGCGTGGCGGCCGCCGAGGCCGCCGGTGTGCGGCGCTGGCGCATCGTGCTTGACCCCGGGCTCGGCTTCGCCAAGGTCGGCGAGCAGAACCTCGAGGTCCTGCGGCGCCTCGCCGAGCTGCGCGCCTGGCCCGGGCTCGAGGGCCTGCCGTGGCTGCTTGGCTCCAGCCGCAAGAGCTTCATCGGCAAGGTCACCGGCGTGCCGCGGCCCATGGACCGCGTCTTCGGCACCGCCGCCACCGTCGCGGCCGCCGTGCAGGGCGGCGCCGACATCGTCCGCGTCCACGACGTCGTCGAGATGACGCAGGTCGTCAAGATGGCCGACGCCATCTGGCGGTACTAGGAGTGTGTGCTTGCTTACGCGGGAAAGTTTAGTTACGATCCGCAAACTACAAAACCGGCAGCAAGCTGCAAGCGGTGCTAGTATCCTATTTTCGAGAAATCCGGCGGAATAAATACTGCTGGCCTAAGAGATTAGCTCGTGAGGACGCTTAGCACATGTCTTTTCTTGAGCAGACACTTGGCCTTCTTTATCCTTTACTGTTTACTGTACATAGCTGGTCTCCCACGTGATTCTTCCTCTTTTCGAGGGCATCTGGTTAGTGTTCCAGAGGCAAAAGTGGCGTACAAGATACAGATTTCCGGCGCCATTCCACGTTATCTATGGTCCCCCGCTGCCCTTCGCCATTGAAGAAAACAATGCTCAGCAGCCGAAGCCTAAGTAAGGACTTGTTCCTGTATAACTAGAGCTGATCTTGATAACCTGATTAGCCGCTCGTACCCCGTTCAAGGGCAAAGTCACCCGATAGCCTATGACCGTGGTAATGCAGGTTAGTCGACTTTGATCTCCGAATAAAGCGAGCCGCAAGATGACTGCAGCAGTGGCTTTCAGTAGAAGCAGCAGCCCTATTAGGCGGATTCGGAAAGAAGGCTAATTGTTACACGAAGAGTAGGTAAGAGGTCCTCAACGGCCGATCCCTAACCACCGTAGGATTCTACGAGATCACACGAGGCCTGTTCCACGTGTAAGGAGCTGAGCTGAGGCGGGGGTAAAGCGTTATAGGCGAGCGTAACGATGCCCCTATTTTCTCTTTTGGGGTATAACATAGTAGCACACTGCTGACCTTAGGGGAACTAGCTTCTTCTGTCTACTTCGCGTTCTAGGAAAGAGGCAGCAAACGATATATACACTCCTCGCCTGGCAGCTCCTTGCATAGGTCAGAATATCCCCGCAGTTTATACATCTACACCTATATTTGCGGTATCACCATCTGTCTCCATGCGATGGGATGCCTGTCTCCCCAAAGACAATTGTTCGCTCCGCTACACGCCCTATACATAAGAGTTACAGGGATCCGCGATATCGTAGACGTGGTGTATATGTATCTAGTCGGGATTCCTCAGCAGATTTCAGACTGATAATCCTGCCCGCCAGCAAAGTTGCGGCTGGCGGGAATACGTCCCGAATACACACGAATATAAGCAATATGAGGGCTTGCCAACTTACTACGTGACTTTCGCAGACGGTCCTATACGGATACATTCGTAGCACAACCGTCACGACGCCGGTCCCACTCTGGTTCTGAAACGGCGCCTCATCCCTCGAATGCGCAAAGACGCGTTTCATGCAGTAGTATTCGAGTGCTTCTCCACCGCTCCGCCTCCAGGGGCGCGGAATTACGGATGCAGGAACGGGCTCATTGGTCGTCTCATTGTGGACCGCGGAGTTCTGTTTTAGTGCTCCAGGCGGCGGGCGAAATCCAAGATGAGCATGGCCCCTCGGATAGGGGGCCGGCGGGGCCACACATGGGCTGGACGATGATGGCTGCGACGATGATGGGTTATCAATCGAAGAGGACCCCTTCATCGGCTTCAGCACTCGCGGGGACATCTCTCGATGGCGGTACCGCAAAGATCCGAGATGACAGGGTGATGACCGCATGCGGCTCCATGTAGGCAGGTTCGTGGTCGACTATGTATTCTACAACAGGGAACAGTGCACATACTGCGGCGTGGGGGCCTCGTCGCTTACCAGCCGAAAATAGCATAGAAGAGGCGACTTACTAGAGAGGGTATACGTACTACTGATGATTAAGGGGCAGAAGGATGTGGGAAACATAATATCGTGAGCGCAAAACGGACGTCGAGATTCGCTAGTAGTAATGTAGGACGGGCACAGTCCTGGAAGATACTAATCTTCCTTTACCTACCACCTGCCACATTCCTTTCCTCTGGGTCGCAGAGAGGATAGATCGTCCGCCGTCCGTCAGGCCCCCCTATCTATGCCGGATACCCGTTCCGATATGGCGAGGACCATCTCCCATCAAATACGCGCGGCAAGGCGACGCCGCTGTCTTGCGCGTAAGAGTTCCGTGGCTGTCTGACGCGATACAGGCGCTTGTTGGGTTACACAGCTCGTATAAATTAGGGGACTTGTCCTGTTGCGGCTAAGGCACAAAAAGGTGGAGGTGACATTCAACCACTTCTCCGTAGTCGATGAGCCGGAACCTTGAGGGCAGCTCGCGACGGTACATACGTAGCGCCTCTCTAGTAAGTAGGAAGATGGTCTTCACGAGACTAATAAGACCGCTTTGCCTTGAGAAGTTCTCCTTACTATCCCGGGCGCCTTGAGGCTTGGTTACGCTACGCTACAAGATGGTGGTACAGGCAGCTTACGTACTTCATGCCGCCTCGAGTAATAAACTGTGGGCTGTCGCTTATCTGGCAGCGCGGTATATGCCGTAGGCAGGCACTTATGTAGTATGAATTTAGCTCACGTGGTGTATGATAAGCGCCCGGATTCTTCGCTGTGTGACGAACAAACAGTCTGGTGTAACTGTCATAAGGCTTTGAAAGCTCCCCGGGAGGGGGGGGGTGGGTATTAGCGGGGGATAGACCATTTTTCGGCAGGGAGCAAATGTGAAGATTTACAGCGTATCCCCAACTATAGCAGGGCCGCCCACTTCGAGAGCTTGCTCGTCTCGTCGTCGCGACGGGAGGTCAATTCCTCCCAGGTTTCCCTAGCAGCCAGAAGTCTCGGTGAGCCCGCACCGTCTGAGTAAGATGAGGAAGAGCGGCAGGGAGATCCCCCCCACCCACTCCTTCATCTAGCCTCTTTGGTGGCTATGATTGCGTGCCTCTTTATGTGGGTGTTGGTGTGGGTGCCGCGGCACATCACTCTCGTTACTTCCATAGGGCTGAACCGCACCAAAGCGGTGTAACAAATTTCGCTGATCCCCGATGCACGTCTGACTGACAACGTGCGAAGGGAAGACGGGGGAAGCCGAGCGTCAGCAATGGAACTATAGGTTCTCATACATGATCAAACCGGCGCCGAAGGGCGTAAAATTAACACGGGGAAAAAAAGAACACTCGCCTTTGCGCGTTCTCTGTATTAGTGCGGGGGGCAGACTGTCCCCGAGTCTTCGAAAACATCACTCCGCCTGAACATTTATCGGGCCTTTCTGTAAACTCGACGGGAATTTAGTATAGGCTCCCTTCATTAGAAAATTTTGGTAATAGTGAAGGGGGAAAAGGAGCCCACGCTAGTGGCACCGGACGCGACTGGCTGCCTTCTGCTGATCACTCCTCTCGTTATGACTTTGCTGGCCCGCATCTACCCACATACGCACCGATATTGTCTCTTTCGACCGCCTGCCAGCCGGGACGAACCTGTCACGGGAACTAGTAATCGTGCTGGGCCGCGTGATTTCGTATTCTGAGCGGGCATCTTCACACCGGTGAGGGATGCCCAGCCTCTGTCTCGACCCAACATCGCCTATCCTTCAAGATCAAAGTCACGCGCAGGTAGCCTGGATTTGTCTCTTGAGAGCGGGCTTGGGGTGGGTGGGGGGTTGATTGCGGAGCCGTGATCATACCCCACCTTCAGTCCCCCCTCAGGATTGTCCTGCTCATTTCTGCCGAGTAATTGCTTGAGGCTCACTCGCGGAATGTTGCACAATCTCGTGCGAGCGATGCAACTGCAAGAAAAGAGAGATCTGGAACGCCCTTCCATTAGCCGTGGCAAGAACCCTGTAAACGATCCTTGCCTAGCAGGAGTATTAACTCAACTCAATATGACCCTCTTCCAGGGTGTCGTGACAGAGCAAGATTTGAGTGAATAAGAGCTGGGCGATCACGTAGAGACGGCAAACATGGGTGTCAATATTATGCTTCGACGGGGCATCGGGCTTACAAACGAATAGGCTTTACTCCGAGCAACGCGACAAGGACATGGCCCTCGATATTACAGCCACCTCGCCAGGTTCGCATCAAGTTGTAGTGTAAACATCCTCAGCCGCAGACAATTCCGGCCCCCAACTCTTCGATCGATCCCGGTGGGTCTTCGATTGGGTCCCCTATCCGATGAAAGGGACTGTGGATAATCAGATGATGCCGGGGAGTAAATAGACTGGAGGCTACCCAGATTTACGAAATACATGGTAGTACGTGTCTTAGGTACGTATTATTGCAGATTCTAACTACAATACTAGCAAAGGCCGACTTCATGGCGCTTTGTTCGGGAACAGAAAAAAGGGCGCAGTGAAACAGCAAAGAACCTTGCAAGCATCAGGTACTTAGCACTACATCACATACAACCATGGGCAAAAACCGCCTCACAACCCCTTGCATCTTTTTGGATAAGAGATCACCAGATGCTCCACAAAAGCTAGTTGAAGTACTTAAGTCGTCACTAACCAGCAGTAAATAGTGAGCAAAAACTGGAACCGGGGTAGGTATAACCAGATGTCTACGTGTTATTACGTTAGATAAGGGTGGTGTAAGACATACATACTTACCTACCTAATATCAGGTTCGTTAGCACGTAGTTATGCAGCAGTAGAGCAGCTCATGAAGGCTACTTATTACTAGGTAAGTAACTAGGATACACGCCACTTACCCTTAAGCTGTAAGCTGGCCCCCCCAGCGTTTTACGAAGCGTACAAGCACATATGGTACGTTACCCGGGATCCGGGTTAGCGGTCTGCTTGATCTGCCTTGGGCGCGGGGGCATCATCCGCGACCTTTCCAACTCCCCTGCCCAAGAGAGGACAAAAGGTATCAGTTAAGTATATCTCACGGTTCCTTAGAACACCATAAATAGGGAAACTGGTGGAAGCATCTCTTTGCGCTGACATCTGCCTATGTGCACATACATACAAGTGCACCTAATTTCGCTGACTTTGAAGGCACTACTTGCTACCACTAGGCCTCTATCAGATTTGCAGCTGCACGTCATCAGCTGGACCCACACACCACTAGACGTGGGGATCGGTTTGCATGTACCGTGGATGTATGCGCGTGTGTATATATACATAGAGCCACAGCCCGGGGATCGGCCGGCGCACATCATTCGCGTCGATCCAAGGTTTTCGTGCTTATCTGTACACTCCCAGGCAGCAGGTCGTCGCCAATGCGCATCTACAGTTATTTCTGGAGTGGGCTGCCAGCCACGTCCAGCGCGGATACGAGTCCCGGCTCCACTCGGTATTCTTTTCGGGTTGGCGGCCTATCTAGAAGAGAAGAGGAACGAAGAAGTAGCTTTCTTCGTCGATTTTAAAGGTTGGGAGAAGGGGTTCTGCAGAATGCGCCTAAAGAAGAATGTCTTGGTGTTCCTTGCTTTCTGGCTTTGTACCCCTGGTGTGACTACCCACGTAAGAGGGTGCAAGTTATGAGGCATGTTGTGTGAAATGGTTAGGACTTACATAGTACTAGGTGTGCCTCAGGGGCGGTTCCTCGTGGCCTGTAACCATTTCCAACTATTACGGCCATGCAACATTTCTTCGTATGAAGTTCTATTTAAGTTAGGTAGGTTTCATTAGACTTGCTTAGATTTGCTCTTCCCGCAACGCCCGGTGCGGGCCCTGCCGTAGTCTACCTACAGTTATTAGTCCGTCCGCCGGCGCGAAGCCAAAATTCATGTGGAATTCTCACACCTTATTACCACGCCCATCTGCCTAAGGCTAAAGTGATAAAAGAACGTCGCCAGATTCCCATCGACAACTTTTTCTGTTGCTTAATTCAGTCGCGCTCAATCTCGCTAGATTGGTGCTACGTAGGTAAAACCCTGCGAGTAATCGCATATCCGCCAGCACAGCGTACGTCTGATAAACTGCGCTGCTACAAGTCGCAGAGGTATTTATAGTTAGTTCCCTCTACCGTGGCCACTTTTCAACCAGGTACTAGAATCATATCAAAATTGTATGGGCTTCGGCATCGGAAATCCTTCTGCCGATACTTACCGATATCTTGAAAGTTATCAATCTTGAACGAGATTGACAAGGTCACGTCCGATGCAATTCCTATACAAATCTACATCTTAACACTCTATGGCATATAGTGGCCCAATGGAAGCGACTAACTAAAAATACCCCTGCGGCTTGTACATTAGCCTTACCATCCAGTTTAGCTTTAGTGCCCGCTGCGGAGGCTTGTGGCACAAGGGGTTCCAATCGACCATAGTAGGTGGGGATTACTGTCAGGGGCTAGCGAACGGGTGGCGCGGTTGCCTTCCGTGCCTTCTCTTTTCGGGAAGGGCGGTTCCTTACAGTCAGGCCCCTGCCGAAATGGTTCGATGAGAGCTGTAACGGTTTGGTGAGACACCAATAACGCCCTTTTCATCGCTTTTTAAATAAACAGATGTCTTTTAACAAGGCTGATCCCGAGGAAGGCATTCATACAGTCCAATAAGAGGGTGAGAAAGAAGAACATTCTCAACGCTAGCATCATCTCTACGTCAAATATTTCGGCGAACTCTCGCTTCTGCGCGACGGCTAATGGAGCGAGAGTCAGAGGATTATGTGAAAAGAAGGTACCATTAATCTCTCGCATCAAGAAAGCTATGGGAAGGAAATATCGGCTCTCCCAAAAAGCAAGCAGCAGCAGCGACAACAATCTCTGGGGGGAGAGGTAATCCGGTTATGGCCAGACTGTTCTCGAAAACGAATTGGAACTCCCTAGAAGCCATCCCCTTGTCCGCCCCGGAGAGAAGAGGCTGCCGCAGCGCTGCGCTGTCCCGGGTAAAGTCGGAAACACAAATCCGCCCAAGCATTGCCCAGAGCACAACGAGAATAGGAGAGGCGTTTGCGGGAGTTGTTTTTGATCTCACCAGGAGCTTTCGAGGCAATAACTGAAAGGCAATCGCCGCCGTCGAGGAAAATGATGCTGCCTTCCTGCCTTTCCCCATGCCCGCCCTCGGGTTTCGTCGTGCCCTCCTCCTCACCAGTCTCAACACAGCATTAGAGCGAACGTCCCCTATCACGTCTATCATCGCCCGCAGCCCTTCTCTCCTCACAAATCCGTTGATAGATCATCACGCACGGGTATACTTCCAGCCGGGTCCCTGTGCCATCTTAGCTATCCGCAAGTATATTTGCCACGGCCCCCAGGTCGTTTGAATGCCATCATTTATGCCTCGTATACATCCGTAAAGTTCCGTTGCAATGCTCATGATCTTTCGTGGTCCCTTTGTCTTCCCAGTCCCGTACGCCGTAATCCCCGTCTGCCAGCCCGCAGGCGGGATGACGCCCGAATTCGAATGAACGGACTATGCTTTTCATACCCGATGCCGGCCCCCAATGCAAATATCAAGTCGCTTTGTGCAAATCACTAAATCCATATGCCATACTGAAAGCGATATATATGACCGAGGTACATATACCGGCGTGCCCGTCGCGAATGCCCGCGCCTTCGGTTCATCCTGACTGGGAAATAGGGTAATACCCCGCGGACGTCGGCTTTCCTTCGAACCGACTGCAACCGCCGGGATAGTAGGCCGATCCAGGCTGATATATGATGCTTGGGAGGGGCCCTTCGTATTCGTGTTTCACTCTAGAGGCGCTCGGCTCAGCCGTGTTCGACGATGACGTCATCATACTTTCCTGCTCGCGGCGGTCGGAAAACATAGCGATCTCGTGTCTTGGATTCGATCCCTCGTAGATGGTCCCCGGATAGTATTGGTATCCTTTGATAGTATCGATTCCTTTGGCATCGTCGGCCGACATGACGGGGTCTGCTGGTAGATCGTGGTGGCGGGTGGTGCCGTAATGACCCGAGCGAGGATCGTAACTGCTACCGACACCATACCCGCTCGGTAGCAAGGAAGATCCGCCGGATCCGTAGTCGGTTCCCAACACTTGCGAAGCACCATAGCCGCCCATCCCGCTGGAGCCGCCCGGACCGCTGCCGGTACTACCTCGTCGGTCCGTTTGATAGTGACCCGGGGATCGACCACGAACAATCATCTTGGCCGACTTCCTCTGCGCGATCTTGATAAACCCGTCTGCAGCCTGGCTTCCCACTTCGGCGTATAGCTCCACGAGGAGGTGGTAATACTGCTGAGCCGCCCGGCGCTTGCCATTATTGGCAGTCGCCTGCTTGAACTGGATTCTCTCGAATGTGTATTCGGTCGGAAAGGAGTTCTGCCCACTCTGACCATATGAAGTGCCCTCGTACATGCTTCTCGACCCGCTGGTCATATCATGCGGGCTGGCGTACAGACCCAGGGGGTGGGCCACTTGTTGGAGCGGCTTGGGGCTGAGTTTGACTTTCTCGGGTCTCTGTACCGGCCCTTTGTCTCTTTTGGGCGTATGCTGCACAAGCTCGATTTGATGAGAATCGCTCTCGGCTACTACGGCGGCGATACACATCGCAAATCCAAGGACATGATAGGTTTGCGAACTCCCATTGGGCATGTACTGAATATTGGCGGTGGGATAATATGGCGTAAGGCTGTAAGAGCAGATGCAGGAGAAGTAGTTTCTCCGATAACACGTCCATTCTCCCTCGGATAGGAAGAAGCCCTTGTCTATGATGCCCTGGATGTCTATCTTGATTGGAGTCTGGGCTGTGTCTCCGTACACCAGCTGGCCATTCGTGGTAATGGTCATGAGGGGAGGAATATTTGCGGCTTGGCTCTTACCAAAGTGGTTGCTGTCCATCCTGTCGATGGGGGCCGTGAAACCGATGCTAGGGCTAGGAGTTGGTGACAGCGGATGGCGCCTCAGCGGGTTTGTGAAGGATGGAGATCTCCTCGTATGTTCTGGTTCTCTTCCGTAGGATGGTGTTGCCCTGGAGTAGAGCTGTCTCGCGCTGTATCCAGGGTTTGGTAACGCAGTGGAGCGGTGCATGCCCGGGGAGGAAGTGCTACTACTACCGTGGTGAGCGGGATGAGAGCTAGATGGGGAATGTGCCGTCGCATAAGAGGAAAGTGTTCAAAGGATTGGCGTGTAACCTACTTGGAACCCAGGCGAGACCTGACGTCTATGCCCGGAAATATCTGTGAGGCGGGGGAGTAATAAGATCCGGCTTCGGGGGAGTACCCTGTGGTCGTGTTAAGAAGTTGTGCTGGAAAACCACCCAGCAGAGAGGATGGCTGGGGAGGGGTTTCTATCGTCAGGGAGGAATCTTGGTTGTATCTAAGGTGCATCAGCAACGCCTTTGCCTAACGGAAGCCCATCGCGCGAGGATCTCAGGCTGCATAGGCACCACAGAGATGTAATATGGTGTCCTTGTGCAAGGCACTACTGGAGCGTGTAAGTTTGACTAGGGTGGTGATACTGCCAACGCTGCGTGCCACAATGGTAGCCGGGTACAGGATCGGGAGCTGGTAGCCACGCCCCCAGCGGAAAATGACCGAAGAGCCACAAGCATTCGTGTAGCACCTCCACAACTACGGCAGCTACCCTTGCGCATCTCCCTCCGCTCCTATAGCAAGAAAGCGTGGGCTAGATGGTGACCGTGGCCAACAGTCTCCAAAACGCACCAACCCAGCAATCAAAATAATATCGACTAGATTAATGCTGTGTGCGTGCCCAAATAATGAGTTCCGGGACGGGACCTAGGAGAAACGCTGAAAAAGGGTATTGCGACAGGAGCGGGATGGAGTTTCTGGGGAATGAAAGAAGGCATGTGGCAACCGGGTTGGAGGTATATGGCAACATGGCTTTTCTATATTGATTTTGGAATAGACAGATGTCAGGGCAATATAGGTGACTTACCGCATATCAGCTGCTGCTGGGATTTCGAGATATGTTTCCAGCCCGTTACAGGTGGGCGACGAAGACTCGAAGTCCTGCTAGAAACACGGGAGCCATCAGTACAATGCTCTTGGTGCGGTAGTGGCTGAGAGTAAATTCATTGCGAACATGCAGTCATAAGAGATCTCCCTAGGTAAACAGCAATTAATCATGAGCTACGAAGCTTTGGACATCTCCTTGCTTCTCTCAAGCTTGGATCAGCAATCCCGAGTGCGCGTAGAAAGGGCCCTGCATCGGCCGGCGAAAAGTTAGCAGGGTTCTCGATATTGAACATGTCAATTACGACTCGAGTGACGTGGAGATAAATTGAAATTCCAGGTTTGAACGGGAATGAATGGCCAGGTGAGGTAGTGTTTGCTCGGCAGAGCTGCTTTAGTTTTCATACTCAATGTTTCGCGAGGTACCTCGATAGTGCCGTGCTGGTACACAGCGGTACCTTTGTGAGTATCGCATGGGCCAAATGAGAAAAGGGCTGGCCGGGTAGGTACTATGCAAGAGAACAGGGATGTTCTAGGGAACGAATGTCGGGGGGTGTTTGAAAGGGAATAGAAAAAAGGACGATTGGTAGTTGCTCCCACGTCACACAGACCGCGGAGGCTGGCTGATTGATTGCGACCCGTTTGGATGACACGCAGTCTGCCGAGAAACGGAGCTTATGATTTACAAGCATTTAAAGCCTATAACTGATCCCGACATTTCGAGCTCAGCCTCCTCTTTCATTTCTTGGGAGAAGCTTGGCGGTAATGCGTTGCAATCATGCAAAAGGACGGAGAGAGCATCTGCAGAAGTGGAAAATGCCTCGGGAGGAAAGCTAGGGGAGAGGAAAGGGTAAAAGGGAAAGAGGGAGAAAAAAGAGAATAATATGGATATTTTTTGCTGACCTCAACCTGCTTCGCTCTTTCTTCCTATTGTCGCGGTTTACCCTGCTCCAACTCCCACGTCTAGGCGTTTGTTCGCTCGTCTCCTCTCCTCTCTCAGCAGAGGCAGTCACAGGGGTGCGCAGCCCATCAAATCCGAACGGGTCGTTTTCGATTAATTGAAGCTCGCCGTGACATAACCATGCGCCGAAAATAAAAATCGAGTTGCCGGGTTTCTTCCCAAAGAGTTGCTCCGCTCTTCCTTCTTGTTCTTGTTCTTCTTTCCGTAGAGAAAACAGTAAAAGGGGGGAGGACGCAAGGGGGGCGGAAGGAGTTATATAAACCAATAATCGAGGATATAAATAAAATACCGTACCTTCGGGTTGAGTGGTTGATTCATAAGAGGGGCCTCTCGTTCACAAGAGAGGCGTGGCTTTGCTTCGGCGAAGAAGTACTGTTAGGGCTAGTGGATCATTCGAAGTGTCCCGCGGGGGTTGAAATAGTTCTCGAATCCGTATCTTTTCTTGCGTAAGATCTCGAACCGTTAGCCTTAAAAACAAGCTTCTTTTTAAGTGCTTCCGCGCATTCCCTCTCGCGTAGCCTAGCTAGTCCTACTTCAGGGCGATGGAAGACATGGGGAGTGGGAGTGGGAACTTCGTAGGGCTTGGCTTCCTTGGCTTGGGGAGTGGGGGCTGTAAGGGGGGGCGTATAGGTTGTTTCTTCCGGTTTTCTGCAGACCGACCTTTGAATAGTCCCCTGTCATGCCAACAACACCCCACAATACCTGGGTCCCAATGACACTGCTTATAGATCGGCTGAATGAAGCCTCTAATTCTATAGTTGCATACCTAGTGAGTCCAGTTCCGTCAGCTTTAAGTTTCCTCATCCGAAGGCCTGGTTTTCGGGCCCGGAGACTTCGATCGGCCAAAAATACGAGGCGACTCGTGCAGGGAGGCCGAGAGATAGCGTAGAATGGCGATTGGCTAGCAGATGTGCGGAGTCTTAAGGGTCTAAGAAGGCAGATAGGGCCGAAGGGGTCATGGGTTTGGGAACGTAAATCGGATCTTGTCTGACTGAACCCTGTCTTCTTTCCGTTCTACTCTCCAACTAGGAAGAGTGACGATGCCTTTCCCGTGACCTTCACTCATTCGGGGAAGACTGTTGTGCACTCTCTGCTCCGATCTGCCTCGCCAGTTTAGTGCTCGTTCTTGTTTAGTAGTTCTCTGTGGCGCCTGCATGATATCCCAGTACAAGAAGAAAAAGCCACTTGGGCCTGGTCGGATACGGATGGAGAGCACTAATAGCGTACATACACAAGATATAGTACCGAATGCCCCTGAGAAAAGATCAGCACGGCGCTTCAACCGCACCTTAATTTGACGAATTACAATCGATTTCGTCCACTGAAGCTCGATACTATTGGTCTACCAATCCGCCGGGTTCACCTAGCGAGTAGTGGTGAATGTCAGCGTGAATACCGACTTAGTTGAGCTGTGGCAGGCAATAAAAGAGCTTGGAGGTAGAAACGCCAATACGTACTTTGTCTATATCTTCAGTGGGGTTCGTATGGATGCCGCAGAACTCCCGTCTACAAGTTCTGTCCCGGTCGAAACGTCAAAGTTCGGTCCTGATAGTTCATACCGAATGAGGTCTAGCTGCGTCGGCTGCGTCGGGTGGCTATAAATCAGCTGTCTGGTTGTTTCACCCCTAATAGAGGAAGTTCCAAGCCCCCGAGTCAGATTCGACGGTCGCATCAGCGACAAGTTGCTGGATGAAGGGTAGTCTATATACCCAAGAGATGCGTGTATTACCGCTGACGGCTTAGTGGCATCGATTCGCACGGGACAATACGTTGAGAAAACCTTAGGCCGAAAGACGCAATCCTAATGGGACGGGCTGGTGTGCAGCGTCGAAGCTGGCTTAGGCGTAACTCACAGCCAGGCGTCCTAAGGCTCGGTCTGACTGCGGAGTATGAAGCTTCAGGCAAAGTGATGAAGCCTTTTTTATAACTGACAAAGTGGGGAGCCTCTACCTCACAAGTCGTGAGCAGTACGATAGCGGTCACGCAAGCTGGGGAGTCTGAGACAGCGGCGGCTATCGAGACATGCGGGGAAGGCGTTGGCAATTCGGAGGGGCACTCGATCTTTTATTACTTCTGGCTCGCACGGCAATGGATAGACTATTACAGGGGATTATGCCTGGCAAGAATGCTGAGGTATATGGATGTAATTATGTTTGTATTTCCAGGGTATGAGAAAGAACGTCTTGAGTGAGTGGCGCGGAGGTTGCCTGCCATAAGTCGCTAGAATCCAGTTGGAATGAACCAAGTAATGTGAAGCAAAGGTCCTAGCGCAATAGACGTAGCTATCTGGGCAACCTAGTTCACTCCTCCCTTTTGACAATCAAGGTAAGAACCCGTTCGACTTGCAGGGTCCATGCTCCAAGTTGTTTTAGTTGACCCAGCCTCAGGAGCCAAACAAGTATTGATGTGTCGCCCCAGGCTCCTAATCTACTCGCTACAGGAATTAGTACTCCTGAAATGAGGAAAGTCAGTTTCCTCCTTGGGAATCTGGTACCACATTGCGACTCCTCCACTCACACGTCTACTTACAACACGCGCTTAGAGATGACCTCTTTTTCACCCTGCGTCTCTTTTTAACGCTGGAGCTTCGAGTACCCCAAGTTCTTTAGGACTAGCAGGAACAAGGTGGATGAGGTCAAATGGGCTCCTGAGAGACCCGCCCTCCATGCAACAGATCTGCAGGTATCCTGCCGTCAAGGTCTCTACGAGACGCCACACAAACACCTTTGGTAATGATGAAGGGAAGATGTCTGGCCGAGGAGTGTCCTAGTATACGGGAGCCTGCATGGCAGGCTTACGAGCTGCCGGTCGATTTAAAGCTAGTGCCGACCACTTCGATCGAATATGCCTCTGGGATAGAATGTCATCACCACTACGCTCGCTCATCCCGGATGTGGTCAGGGAGCAGCCATCTCGTACGATATTCTCTTAAGGGATATGGGCGTTATTAATTGATCCTAGAGGGAATAAGCATTCTAATTACAGTCAATTCCCAAACGAGCAGCAATCATAGATTATTCTCCTTCTCGGCGGGCTTCCTAGGGAGATGATGCCTGGCAGAGCCTTGCAAACCGCCCAACATCAGCACCTGTAGGCGAGTGCTTGCCCTAGTGTATACACGTATATGTAAGTTTTGAAAAGGGGAAAGGAGGGGGGGTGGTCCACTGGAATGAGTACTTCGCCCACGAGAGTAACCGGTTGTTGACTGAATGTTCTTCGGTAACGGCCGGCGAGCGTGAAAGGCTTCGCCTTCTCGTAGGCCAGTCCGAGTATTATGAGTGGGCGGTTTCTTGAGCTACGGCGTAATAATAGATCATCCGAAGTCATCGATTCCAGTGTTTCAGCCAAGAATATTGCTTGGCGATTTCTAGTGTCCACATGCGCTAGAACTTTTGGAGCATTGACTGATGGCCACCTTTTAACCCACCCCTCGACTTCGGGTCTTGCCGCTAAGAGAATGGCGACGGTGTTTTAAATAAGTTCATGCTTAACACGCGACTCTGCCCACCTTATCACTCGTCATTATCAGTCAGAAAGCGGGCGTGCCATGGAAATCTCCCATGAGGCTCAAGCCCGCGGAGTATCTGGCCCCCAGCGACGGCACCGACGGAAAGTGAGTGGGGAAAAGGACGTCTTAGTCGATGCCTAAGGCCACGCATCTCCAATCTCTAGCCAATGATGTTCTCCAATACCCGAGCTCTGAAGTTGGGATCCGGCACGTCGGCGCTGCACATTCTCGAGGGAAACAAGCCAGAACGACCCGGTTGTCGGGAGGAACGATAATAAGCAGGGATAGCTTCTCGTGTCTCGCCTGGTTAAGTTAACAATGGCAACAGAGACCTAGAAGGCCGCGGAGCCACACATGGATTGTTCATAGCACAATAATCTGCGCGGCTTGCCGCTCAGTAAAGGGATCAAATGTGCCCGCCAGCATTCATCCCACTAGTCTGCCAAAGTGGACTGCCTCAAGATGTTTCAAATTTAGGTTCCTTACGCCGTTGACAGGTTCACCAACAGCAAATGCGACGTCGAGACTTAGCTGTGCCGAGGCCGTGTGACGCCCTCCCAACTGCTTGAAAGTAGAGCATCCGGAAGATGTTGGCTCTCGCAGAATCAAGTTATTCTTGAGCCCTATGCTATTAGGTCTTGTTAATCTAAGTCAGCTCGATGACAGAGACCCGTCACCGCGGATGAGCGTGATTAGGATCCCCTCAAGCTGGTGTCGTCTTGTTTAAATTTTGGTGGCAGTTTCCCAGTTCAAGTGCGTCTTTAAGCATCTCGTGGGCAACGCGTCGTCGGGACGGGCCGCCACTTTTGAGCGCCTTCGTCTATCTAGTTTAGGCGGTGCAGTGCGGTCTCTGCGGCCTTCCTCATATGTCCATGCACAATATGATCCACGACGCATAGCAGCCGTGGTACGTTTGGCATGTTCACAAATAACAAGCCCTCCTGCCCAAAGCATATCGCCTCGATCGAAACAGGCATTGAAGGGTTGCGCACCCCATATTCTCCGCGCAGCAATTCTAGATCTTGTGCGAGGTGACAGATCAACGGTTCGCAGGAACTTCTACCATCGGAGGGGTCCTCTTCTTGGTTTGTGCGATACACATAGATATGGACTAGTTCCCAGAAAGGGGTGCGGACAACGAATGTGGGACTCAGATCCCACAAGCCCCTCTCATCAATCAGCACCTCAGCCGTAGTATGCATGTCATCAGTGGCGGCCGGGGTAACACATGGCGACAGGCGAATAACGTAGATGGATATGGCGTACGTGTGCTGGTTTTGAGGGTCCGCAACTTTACGTAGGAATGAAGGCTTCTGCAGGGACGCAACGGCAAGTGCCATACAGGAGATCCTTGAAGTAGCTACTGATGACTGAATGAGATGAACCAGCTGAAAGACAATAGCGGGAAAAAAAAAGGGGGGGGGGGGGGGGGGGGGGGGGGG
>QJNU01000924.1:0-22946 GCA_004154915.1 Monosporascus ibericus
TGCCGTGGACTGGTGTGCAGAGGTCTGGGGTGTAGTTGTATCTGGTGTAGTTGGATCTGGTGTAGTTGGATCTGGTGTGGTTGGATCTGGTGTGGTTATGCAAGACGGCTGTGGCTCTGTGACTTTGGCGCTTCCATTCGATTCGGGATGGTAACAGTAGAATACATAGAGTACAGCTGAATCAATTGGAACTTACGACCGCTATTCCGGCTTTACTAGATAGGACACCAAGAGCTGTCAAGATAGAATCAATACCGACCTAAAGAGGTAGAAGGGTCTATTTGTATGAGCTTAACGCCTGGTAAAGGTACGAGAACTTGGCTTTCTCGATGAGGATATCTTGGTATAGGCCATCCCGGAATCCTTCGCCGACCAGGCATAACTTGTTGGACGGGTCACTTGTTCGCTCCCGTCACCTTTGAAGATGCCCACTCCATGACAGAGCGGCACCCATTCTTTGTGTTGGAGGAGTCGATAGTCCTTCTCTTCCACCCCATCTTCTCGTGAGGAACATTCCCGCCGTCATAGGGTATCAGTGTATGACTAGGTTGACCCAAGCCGATCCTACTGATCGGATCCCCAGAGAGCATGGGGTTCTGAGAAGAGCCAAGAGGAAGGAAGTTACGATCCAACAGCCCCTGGAACGTCTAGGTCCCATTGATCGTGCTACAGTATTGTTTAACACCAATATCTGAGTAACCAGTGTGTGATATCGGCGATGAATTGACTCTTCGAGATACAACCGAGAGTGTCTTCAGTGGTGAGAGGTAATTATTGTCTCTTTTGAGATATCTCAAAGTAGTCGTCGGATTCGCAGATTGCGGCCTGCATTCCTGTGACTGTTAGTCCCTCGAAGTTAACGGCAAGTCCAACGTTCACCCCGGGAGAAAGCATAGACAGTCACACCATGAAGATTAGCACTGAGCTAGAAGCCATGGTGCTTACGCAGTCTTCTGCTTGACTCGGGCCGAGTAGCTGAGTAACAGTTTGGTTTCAGGCACTTTCAATTTCGCAGGTATCGCCCAGCCCCTAGCTACCCACCTAACATCAACTGCTGACACCGTCGCGACGGATGGTGGGCCGGGGACCAGCCTGCTTGTCATCTCTTGATCATATTCAAGCAATCGGCTAATTGATAATGCACCATTGGCGCCGCTCTGGCAAAGCCGGTCGTCCAGATTAAGAGACCACATATTTTTCGTGCTTTACAAGGTAGAATCAAGTCCAAACCCGGACCAGAATCACAGTAAGGTTTGAAGAATCATATATTCCAGTTGCTATGGAACGGGTCAAGTAGCTATCCCCCTCCCTGATACGTACCTGAGTACTTGGCTCTAGCAACCTTGACCGCCTGGCAGAATAAGTAGAAACACCGCCCCCACTATTGTATTCAGAGCCGGGCTCTAGCTCGGAGGGAGTAGAGAAAAGCTCCGGGGGAGTAGAACGAACGTGGGGCAGTGAAAAGCTCGGAGGGAGTAGAAAGCGCCAAGCGCATTTGTTGAAAAATTAATCCTATTCTAATACGTAGGTACTTATATTATACATACAATTATATAGTAATTTCTATGTGTTTGTGTAGCAATTTCCCAGCATATGCTGGTATATTAACATATTTAGCAACTGCTATATATACCAAGGTACGTTAGGTAACCGCTATATAAACCGGTATATACCAGGTAACTGCTGTATATTGTATACTTAAAACAATTTTTAAATATTTAAACCACTTCTTTCAGTTTTTGGAAGTTTTCCCGAAACTTGGGCCGCCTAATTTCCCCAAAAAGTGGCTGTACTCCCCCGGAGCTTTTCTCTGCTCCCTCCGAGCTAGAGCCCGCAAAAAAGTATATGCAGCTAGCTTCCATCTCTGAACACCAGCACGAAATGAACCATCGACGAGGGAAGCCTTCCTTCACCATTCCGAACTAAAATAATTTGGAAGCGTATGCTTTTTGCGCCATATGCAGTCCGTCGGTTTGGCTTAAGGCATGTAATTCGACTTTCAATTCAGAAGCGGCTTCCGGAAGCTCTTCGCAACATGACGTCCCAAATCCAAAATGCCAGCTCAGCCACGAGCAATGTCAAAGTAGTGAGGACAAAAGATGGCGAGGAGTTCGCTGAGGTCCAGGAAGGCCTTGCCAAGATTCTTATCCCGCCTCCTGCAAAGGAAACCACCCAGAAAGGTGCAAAGGCTGTTGAGGAACAGCAAAAAGTCTTTTACAATCCCATTCAACAGTTCAATCGCGATCTGACGGTCCTCGCGATCAAGGCATATGGTGAAGGAGTGGTGGCACAAAGGCAAACGACCATGGCGAAGAGGACGAAGAGGAAGCGCGATAAGTCGGATACGGACAATGGCAGGTCGAAGAAGCAGCATACCTCGTCTACCAGCTTGGACGGGGATACCAAACTAGGCGCTAGCATTGAAGCTGCGAACAAAGAGGATACGGATATGGCCGGCCTTGAAATGGCTCAACCATCTACAACTGAGAACGATACAGCAAAACCGAACGATGTTAGTGCTGAGCCGACCGCGGCTGCTGCTCAGGACCCTGAGGCGCCGGAAAACCGAGACATCAGGGAAGAAACTAAGTCTGCTGAAGCTGGCCACGAGAGGAAATTGAACCCACCCAGGTTTACTATCCTTGATGCTCTTTCTGCCACCGGGCTTCGAGCGTTGCGATACGCACAAGAGCTACCGTTCGTCACCTCGGTCACCGCTAACGACCTTACGCCTTCGGCTGTAGA
Organism: Monosporascus ibericus; assembly: GCA_004154915.1. NCBI lineage: Eukaryota > Fungi > Ascomycota > Sordariomycetes > Xylariales > Monosporascus > Monosporascus ibericus. The sequence goes on from QJNU01000924.1 coordinate 2,746, forward strand.
AACTATCAAGCGAAACGCTGAACACAACGGGGTGGAATCTAAAGTCGTCGCTACTCAGGGTGATGCTCGTGCGCATATGTACTCACGGCTAACCGAAGAGGTGTTCCGCGAGCATGAAAAATCGAAGCAACCTAGGAAGGGCGGGTCGCAAGCAAGCAATAAGTACGACGTGATTGACCTTGATCCCTACGGAACAGCAGCGACCTTCTTCGACGCGGCCCTCAACGCTGTACGCGACGATGGCGGACTCTTGTGCGTTACTTGTACAGATTCGGGCGTTTGGGCATCGCATGGGTACTCGGAGAAGGCATATGCGCTCTATGGTGGGATACCTGTCAAGGGTTACCACTCTCATGAAGCCGGACTTCGCTTGATAATCCACGGATTAGCCAGCACAGCTGCACGGCAAGGCTTGGCTGTCGAGCCCCTCCTCAGTCTGTCTATCGACTACTACGTCCGTGTCTTTGTAAAAGTTAGGAAGTCCCCTGCAAGCGTCAAGTTCTTAGCGGGCAAGACGATGATTGTCTACAGCTGTGATCAAGGCTGCGGGGCCTACGAGACTCAACTCCTGCTCCGCAACAAAAAAGTGTCGAATAAGTCGGGAAAGGGTGTGATGTATAAACACGGTCTGGCGATGGCGCCTACGGTCGATCAGAACTGCAAACATTGCGGCTCCAAGATGCACCTATCTGGCCCCATGTATGCTGGACGGCTGCACTCAACCGATTTCATCAAGAAGATACTGGATGATCTGCCCAATATCTCGAAAGACGTCTACGGTACGGTGCCAAGAATAGAAGGGATGCTGCAGACCGCACTTGAAGAATTTCTGCCACCCCCAGCAGATCAGCTCGCCAGCATTAAGGATGACGACCTCGCCGCGCTAGAACCGTATCCGTTCTTTTTCCACCCGACGGTCCTCGCAGGCGCGATGCACTGTGTCTGCCCTGATGAAGAGAGCTTCCGAGGCGCGCTACGCGGTCTCGGCTATCAGGTCACTCGAAGTCACTGCAAACCGGGCAGTATCAAGACCGACGCACCTTGGTCCGTCATTTGGCATGTTATGAGGGAATGGGTCCGCCAAAAGCAGCCCGTGAAAGTGGAAAACATCTCCAAAAACAGTCCGGCGTATACTCTATTGAGGTTGGGTGAAAAGCCGGATGCTGAGCAGAACGGCAACGGTGAGCAAAGCAGTGACGATAACAAGCAAGCCAACAAGCACGACGACGAGGTAGATAAACTAGAAGTCGTCTTCAACAAGAGCCTCGGCCGAGATAATTCGAAGAGGGGCCTGGTTAGATATCAAGCCAACCCTAGAGAGAACTGGGGACCCCTGAGTAAGGCCAGCGGATAACAGGCATTTATACTCAATTGGCTTCTATACACAAAAAGGCAGCCGTGCCTTCTGTCAATTTGGGTAACAGAATTAGAACTGTCGGAATTGATACCCTTTGGTTTTTCAACGTCTATATCAGGTCGACTGCGCAACTGTAAACATATTTGCTGGTATTACGCTTTATATGCATGCGATGCCGCAATCGAGGAGCCCCACACTGTTGAAGTTGTATTTGGGGGGAGGGGGGAATGCAGTGGGTTCGACTGCACGTAAGCGTGTACTACAGGTTTCAAAGAGGCGACCAGCAACAACAGTCTGAATGTTCCAAGTCGGGCTCATGACACCCATTATATGCCATTGCAGTCATCTTTGCATCCAAGGAAGTCTGCGACACTAAATTCTCCGCCCTTGTTGATATCATCGCGGGTTGCAGGGGGGAATAAGTAGCAGTCTAACTAGGCTGGCGCTGACAAACCAGAAGTTTGAGTGCTAGCATCACAGGCGGGACGCGGAAGAACCCAGCTACATCTACGAGATGACTGCCACCTGCATGGAAAGTAATATAGGCTCCATTAAAACTGAAGAGGTTGTTTTCATACGTAAACGAATAGAGAGCTCGGGAGGTTACGATGTCTTCAGTCTCCAAGAATTCGTTGAAGACGGCCGTCGCCCATTCGCACTGACGCGTGCCCAGGTTGCGGACGTCGCGCCGGACGTACTGAAGGGCCTCTTGGTCGAACAAATTCCAGAATATCTGCGCGGCGGCCCGTCCCGTAAAGTACATGTGCTCGTCTCCACGGGCGCGGGAACCGGGCGGGCACTGGCGTTCTACGAGGCCGCTCTGCAGCCTCTCCTGGATACGTTGGGCTTCGCATCCTCTGAAGGAGGCCACGGCCCTTCGGCGCAGGCCGAGTCTGATAACAGGGGCAACCGATATGACCTTGTCATTACGAAAGATGCACAGAGCATCGGTCAATTCGCGCAGGATTTGAATGAGGGCGGCCCCGAACAGGAAGCGATTGAGATGGACCATACAGTGATCCTCCTGAGTGGAGACGGTGGTATCGTCGAGCTGTTAAACGGCAAAGCGCGGACGGATAGCGGTTCGAGGACGCAAATTCGCACGCCGCTGGTCGCGGTACTGCCACTAGGCACCGGAAACGCGCTCTTCAACTCGCTGCACAAGCCGGTCAAGCCGGTCGGCGGGCCCACCGCACCCTCCGGGCTCGTGCAGGGTCTTCGCACGCTCCTCACGGGCGCAGCCGCACCGCTGCCCTCCTTCGAGGTGGCATTCTCACGAGGCTCCCGCCTGATCACGTACACGAGCGCTGACGGCGAAGAAGCGGACAAGGTGAAGCAGCGCGCCGACGCCGTTTCCCACCTCCGCGGCGCCATCGTCGCGAGTTACGGGTTCCACAGCCAGGTGGTCTGGGAGAGCGACACGCCGGCGTACCGCGCGCACGGCGCCAAGCGCTTCGGCATGGTGGCGCAGGAGCTGCTGCGTGAGAGCCACGCCTACAGTGCCGAGGTCGAGATCACGAGGCCGGGGGAGGAGAGAAAAAGGGTGGAGAGGGACGGACACGCATACGTCCTCGCCACGCTGGTGTCGAACCTCGAGGAAACATTCACCATCTCGCCGGCCAGCAGGCCCCTCGACGGCCGCCTGCGGCTCGTGCACTTCGGCGACGTCGGCGGCGAGCGCACCATGGACATCATGATGCGGGCGTACGACGGCGGCAGGCACGTGGACATGCGGTGGGCCGGGGAGGGCGGTGGCGGTCCCGAGGAGCGGGTAGGCTACGACGAGATCGCCGAGGTGAGGTTGACCACTCTCGAGCGGGATCCGAGGTGGAGGAAGGTGTGCGTCGACGGTACGATCGTGGAGATACCGCAGGGCGGAAGCATGACGGTCACGGTGGAGGAGGAAGCTCACTTACGGATCCTGGTGGACCGCTTGATTGTCTCGTAGATATACACTTTGTATACGTGTATCGCGAAGCTGCATTGATATCTACACTTCTCTAGAATTTCAAACAAAGCCGTTACTGTCTATCAATCGTATCTACTTGGAATAGGGGAGCGGCTGCACGTTCACCATCCGCACTGAATGTTGGCTTGGCATCCCTGTGCCCTGAATAAAGTTCAAGGCCTGGTCCCAACTTATTATACCCCTTAAATGCAGATTGGAAGTACAAGTACATGGTTAGGTACCCAGGTGTATAGGTAAGAAGGCGGCATGAGTCACACCCTATCCTGCGGCTGATGTCCTCCAACGAATTACACAACGGGTCGCGGGGCATAGCTCAGAATGATTCATCCGCGCTAGCACGCGTAGATGCGAGCCCAGCTTCCAATTGAAATGCACAGGCTTTTAGAGAACTTGGCATTGAAAATGGTGTTGTATACTACACTCAGGGGTAGCTGCTCCATCATACATGCATGACGACGAGAAGTAGACCTGCACATGCGGCTCAATATGAGACACTGTCAACTCAGACCTAAGTATTTACCTGTTCAGGCGCAATGCTGCCGAGGAATAAAATGGACGTTAACTCCAGGACTGTGGAAGTTGCAAACCGGATGACCATGAAGGATATTTCCAATGAGCTCAAGCTATACCCAAGTTTCCTCGAAGCATTTCGTTATTGCATTTCCCCTTCTCTCATCCCATAGGAGACCGCTGTATCAAACCTGATCCCAGATGACGTCGATGGAAGCGGAGTCCGTAGCAACTATTCTGTGCACTAGCAAGCAGACTCGATTCAACATCGCAGCCCCGAATTATAGAGAGGTAAATGGCAGAGTAAATAACATGAGCGCGCACGGCTGACTCCTAGCCTATAGCTAGACATCGAAGGCCTTAGCATCACGGTCACATCAGGGCCTAGGCCTAATGCCAAAGGAAAGGGAAAGGCGAAGCAGAGTGAAGGGACCGAGATTCTCACCAATGCGAAGTTGAGACTGAAGGCCGGTCAGCGGTATGCATTACTTGGACGGAATGGCACTGGAAAATCTAGTAAGCATTGAATTCGTCGGATATTTACTCAGGATGGCGATATTAAACCCGTCTCGTAGCTCTCCTGAAGGCCATCGCCGAGAAGCTCATCCCCGGGATCCCCGAGCAGACGCGTATTGTCCTCTTACAGCAGACTGACGCTAGCCATGTCAACGTTGATGATGCGCCTCAAGGTAGCTCACCATCTGGCAATGAATCCAGGGCAGCCACAGTTCTAGAGGAGGTCATTGAGCGGGCTACCTCGAAGCACGAAGTAGAGAGAGAAATAGAAGGTTCGTAGATCATCGCTATGCCATGCTCGCTAACCCGTTCTCCCGTGCCTTCTTATACATTGGGGCTGATATGATTTCAGTCCTCTCCTCCGGTATTGAGAGCGGCAATCCCTACGGCGCACTCAGAGGACTTCGTAAACTCCATTATGACCGCTTGCAGAAGGAGCTGTTCCTGAAGGATAAGGACGCTAGGCTCCGGAGCGGCGCTAGGGGATTACAAGCCAGGAAGGCGCTGACTGCCATTGAGAAGAAAGTTGCAGAGTTTCAGTCGCAGTAAGTCGCTTGGAGCGCACTAATCAACCCATTAGCGTCTCTATCTCACATTTGACAGATACGAACAGAGAGACGAGGATATATCCCCTGAAGACCTGGCTCGGGAGACAACCGAGGCCGCTGATCTACTCGCGGACCTGCAGCTCCAGGTCGACCCTTCCAAGCTAGCTGACGTGGAAACTCGAGCGAAGAAGATCCTCACAGGTCTTGGCTTTTCTGACGAGCAGTTGCAAAAGCCGGTCTCAAACCTTTCTGGGGGTTGGAGAATGCGGACAAGCCTGGCGTCGGCCCTGCTACAGGAAGCAGACATTTTGATTCTGGACGAGCCCACCAATTTCCTCGACCTTCTAGGGATCATGTGGCTACAGCGCCACCTCACCTTTGTCGCCGAATCAGCAGATCCCCCAACTTTGATCTTAGTTTCTCACGACCGGGACTTCATATCCCTGTGTACAGAGCTCTTAATCATCAACCACAAGGACTTGACGTATTTCCACGGCGACCTTCCCATGTACGAGTCGTCACAGGCAGAGAAGAAGGTCTACCTGACGAAGGTGAAAGAGGCGCAGGAGAAGCATAAAGAACACATCCAGCAGACCATCCAGCGTAACATGCGCGAGGGTAAGGCCAAGGATGATCAGAACAAGATCAGGCAGGCCAAATCGCGGCAGAAGAAACTCGACGACCGCTGGGGTCTCGAAGTCAATGCCAAGGGCGGCCGCTTCAAACTGAACCGAGACCTTCCGGGATATCATTACACAAGTCGTGCCGAGATCGATATCCCACCCGAGCAAAAGCCCGTCAGCTTCGACCTGCCGCAGCCCACCGAACTCAGGTTCCCCGGCGCGCTTCTGTCCCTGGAAGGGGTCTCGTTCCGATATCCGAAAAGCACGAAAACGAGAGCCGCTCCGCCTCTGGTTCTCAGCGATATCAACCTGACCATCAACGAGGGCGACAGGGTCGGGATCCTGGGACTCAACGGCGGCGGCAAGTCCACGCTGATCAAGCTGCTGGTGGAGGAGACGAGGCCCACGTCGGGGACGCTGACGAGCCACCCGCGGCTGAAGCTGGGATACTACTCCCAGCACGCCGTCGAGGCCCTGCAGCGGGCGGGGCTCTCCGAGCCGGGCCTCACGGCCCTGGCGCTCCTGGCGAGGGAGGTCTCGGGCGAGCTGGACGAGGGGGAGCTGCGGGGCCTGCTCGGGTCCCTCGGCCTCCCCGGCCGCCTGGCGTCCGACGTCCCCGTGCGCAAGCTCTCGGGGGGCCAGCTGGTGCGCCTGGAGATCGCGCGCGTGCTCTGGAGGCGCCCGCACCTGCTCGTCCTCGACGAGGTGACGACGCACCTCGACTACGAGACGGTGGCGGCGATGCGGGGGGCGCTGCGGGACTGGCCTGGCGCCGTCGTCCTCGTGACCCACGACCGGTGGTTCGTCCGGGGCGTCGTGGAGGGACTGGTCGACGACGACAGCGACGGCGGTAGCGACACGCTATCCCTCGGGGACGGGGACGAGACCCCCAGACGACGGGACGTGTACCGTGTCAGGGGCGGACGGCTGGTGCGGCTGGAGGGCGGCGTTCAGGAGTTTGAGGATAGCCTGGAGAAGCGGGTCAAGAAGCTGATGGATATGTAGCCTGCCGAGTTCTCTTCTCAGCTTCGAAATAAAGGTTATGGTATATAGCACGAAAGGATATTATCTAGCCAGAGGGGTGTAAGGGAATATAACTCGCTATGAGTCGTAAGTCATGGCTCGCGTGTTGGGGGGGACGAGGCTCTCAAGCGCGACGGTAACATCTCTAAATGTCCGGATTACACGTTCGTCTCCTAGAGATTTAAGGTGTGAAGGAATTTCATAGGACGGGGATGTCTGGAAGCATTCGTGGTAGCAAGATCCCAACCCGAAAGACCAATGCAAATTGTTTGATTACTCAACCAAGATTTCTACAACGAACGAATTTTCAATTATATGTATTCTAAACCACTGATCCGGCAACTCCTTTCCCCCTTGTCTTTTGAATTAACATTATAACCGAGGGCAGCGCCTGGCATTTTTTACACCTTAGTGATGCAGTATACGTATTAATTCTCAATTCCTCGGTGCCCATTCGACCAGCACGGCGGTTACGACGACCCGAGGATCTTCGAATAGGCCTCCTCGACCTCGCCCGCCAACTCGAGAAGCGAGACGATGGCGATCTGGTGCGTGAGGTTCGGGAGGCGATCCCGGTGCAGCCCGATCCACTCGAGCGGCGGGGTGGCCTCACCCATGTCCCGGAGCTGCGGGGTCTCGATGACGGGCGGCTCGAGGGGCACGTACTCGTACTTGGACTGCGGGACGTTAACCTCGGCCGTGATCTTCTGCTGTTGGTGTTCGCGGCCCCCGGCGGCGTCGCGTTCGCCGTCGCCGCCGGACTCCAGGCCCACGCCCGTCACCTTGATGGCCGACATGGCCGGTATCTCGCGGCCCCAGATGGTGGCCAGCGCCTTCGAGTGCGTCGCCCACATGCCGCGGATGAAGCTGATGCGCGAGTAGTTCCAGCCGACCTCGACCTTGCCTTCGAACGCGCTCTTGAAGATGTACTCGATGGTGCGCGAGTCGGGCTGCTGCCAGGTCTGCATGACGGCCTCCACCTTGGGAACTTTGAGGATCGTGCCGCCGCGCGAGCCCGTGGCGCTCGCCACCACGTGTTCGACCGAGATTTCGTTGACCGACTTGGGCGCCTCCTGCCGGACGCCCGCGAGGCCTATCCGCAACTGACCCAGAGTAAGGCCGAGGATGCTGTGTATGCGCCTTCTCTCTATGCTGGCCGCGAATCTTGCTTGTGCATTGAGAGCCTCTAGTTTGAACACCTGGTGATCCGAGAACGTGTTTGGGAAGACACCAAGATTGAGAGCCTTCAACGTTACAACCACATCCGTGTCGAGAGATATTGGGGATTTCACAACTGAATCATCTGGCGCTGGTTTGCTTGGATTAGGCCGTCGGATTTGCTCTTGGCTGGCCGCCGACTTTCTTCTCGTGAACTTCTCAATATCTCGCAGCGATATCTCAAAACTGGCCTTTCTCTCCTGGATGAGTCTTTGGATAGCCTTCCACAAAGCAACGCTTTGAGCAGCAGATGACGTTGTGCCGAAAACTTGGACCGCGTCTCCGTCGAGAGTCGCCACGAGTCGATCGCCATTCGCACTCCTATCCTGACGGACATTGTACATGAGAAAATTCAGCGACCTGATGTCAGCCATCAAGAATGCTTGGAAGTCAAAGGCAGTCTTCATCTTGAACTGACTGAAGCCGATAGACGCCTGGATCCTCGGCGTCTCATTCAAAGCACGCTCGCGCTCTGGCCACTGAATCAAGGTGCGAAGTCTGAAGTCTTGAAGTGTAACGAAGCCTCCTAATCGGCCGGTGGAGTCAACTCCGATTTGGTTGAAGCCTAGACAGAGGTTTTGCTCCCAATCCGACGTCTTCTTGGAAGATAGCCACAAGTTTTCAATACCAAACTTAGACTTGCCCAGCGCCTGGCCCAGATCAACAGCGACGTCAAGTCCACTGATCGATACTGTCGCGGTCCAGGGGAAGGCCGTGGTAGCGGCAACCTGCTGGTATCTCTGCATAAGATGGCCTTGTGCCGTCACATCTGCCGCGACGTTTTCTAGGGGTAATGAAGAAGTCCGTCTGACTTCCCTAGGAAGCCAGATTTCACGGAAGAGCAGGAAGTCTTGTAGCTGCTTTGCGTTGATAGCCACTGCCATCGGACTTACTTTGAGTATAGCAGACACGCCGCTTGTTCCGCTAACATGCTTGCTGTTCATCAATGACAGCACGAGAGAGTCGACTGCGAAGCTGGCCGTAGAACCCTGCGAATACACGTGTTGCACGGCAGTGTGAAAGTTGCTGAAAGTACCTGATATGGCAAAGAAGTTTCCGTGATCGGCGGAGTGGACAGTGTTACAGGTAATATATATGTCCTCGAAACAAGCCGTGGCGGTAACTCGACCGATGGGCTCGCAGCTTAGGGTAAACTCTTGTCTGCAAATGCGCAGACCAAGATTCAGTTTCACGCGCCCCAGAACTGCGCTCGGATCCGCCGTCAAGATGTTATCGCCGTCAGCCTTATTAGACTTTGCATCGCCTGGAGCTTCGCTGGGCGTCGAAGGCGTATGTAGCGAGTCAACCTTGTCGTCGCTCACTACTTCTTTAATACTCGACGTGATATCCAGGATGAGAGGAACGACTGATGGATACAGCTTGTTGCGCGAGGCGTCCACTTTGACCTCTCCATACAATGTCGGGTCTTCTTGGCCATCATCTCGATACTCCAATTTCAAAGCGAGACCAGGAGAACGGAGATCAGTGCTGTTGCCAGACTCATCATTGCTGAACTGTCCGTACTTGCCAGCCAGCGCCGGACGACCGGCTCCCAGTCCTGTACCATCCGAGTCGACAGGTTTCTTCGCGGATAGGTGCACCACAGCCCCCGCAAAATCCGCATCTATCAAGAGCGATTCGAGTCTCTTGCTCCCGAAGAGTGACCGGGTAGCCTCTGTCGCCTGCCCGGAAAGCTCCTCCGGCTGCTTATCCGGCAGCACGATTGGGGCCCAGTACCCTGAAGCTTGCCTTACATTCTTCGTAGACAAGTTTATGGAGCTTTGGAGATGCGAAGCCGGAATGATAAATGCAGAGGTTAGGCGAATATCTAGAGGCTTTCCTATCGCCTGGAAAGCTAACCGGCGAGCGCCAGAAGTCGACACGTAAGCTAGATTCAAGATCACTTCTGGCAGGAATGCAGAGTTTAATGATCTGTGGGGTCTTTCCTGGCCCGGGGGGACCATCTGCAGTTGAAGGTCCTCGATAGTTAACTTTGCTGTCTTCTTTCTCCTCGTAGTAAACTCGATTTTCTTGAAAGAGAGAACGAGGTCCTCTTCACCTTTCACGGCATCTTGATTGTTCGAAACGAGCCAGGCGACCTGAATATCGCGCATCACGAAGGAATACATAATCGAAGCTAGGAACGAATCGAAGATATCCTTTTCCGGCTCCTCCTCTTCGTTGTCGTTGATCGTAATCTTTGGTCTAGATTGCCTCAATTTCCGCAAGTACTCAAGCTCGCGAGAGGTATCGAGGTCCTTGATCCTGTCACCCATGTAGCCGAGAACATCAACAAAGGTAGAGACGGTCTCGGGTGAGAGGTTGACCTCTAGCCCATTGGATTCAAAGTCAATAGCCCTCAAATTAGCGCCATCCTCCGATTCTCTCGAGGTGGCGGTAATCAGGGCGCTGACGCCTAGATTGCCGCACGATCGCATCCTCTCGGCGGACCCTTTCTCGATATCGAACGAGAATTTGCGTAGGTTGACGTGCACTTCTGGTCTATCCAGAATTGGCCCATGATCGAGTTTATTGGCGAACTCGAAGTGCACACTATCCAAGCAGAATGATAAGCGCGCTGATGGTTCGACATCTGAAGAGAGCGGCGTGGTGCTGAAGATCTGGATACCAGCAAGGGTGCTGTGAACAACGTAGGTCAAAGTTGAATCGTTAGATACCGGCGAGGCTGACTCCGTTGCGCTCGACGGCCCAAAGATTTCATTCGCATGTTCCCGGATAATTCTGCCTTGCCGTTGGAGATCGCTGGCGGTACTCGAAATCTCCGGGCGGTTGAGGGCGGCTAACAAGCTATACACAGCTGAAGCATCTAGCTGGACAGGCTCTAGGGAAGCGAATACCGTGATGGAATGTTCCCCGGGAGCCATACGACTCGTCACGCGGCCATTCGTCGGCGGTAACTGCAATAGAGAAATAGTACGCGGGGCGTTGTTGATGTTGATTTGCATCTCGTGCGAATTCTCCTTGACATCGAAGTTCAAAATGATTTCTTTGCCAAAGTTCGCAGCCATCGCAGCCCGACATACGACGCCTTTGATGGTGTATGTGAGCGACCGGAGAAGCGGTACGGTAATCGTATACGAGTCTAAAAACATGGCTAGATCAACATGGAAGGTGGTGAGGCGCTCGGTGACTCTGGGTTTTTGGTTCTGAGACGGAGAAGAAGACGCAAATTGTTGCTGCAGCTCATAAAGTTGGGCCGCCTCGTCCCGGACAAGCATATCTACCACCTCTGAGAGCACGATAGGATCCTGCTTAACAAGCAGCCTCATATCTTGGCTGCTTGCCGTCGCCTTTACCGAGTGTATTGCTGTACCCCCATCGGCTGATAGCTCATGCGCGACGAAGACACTCGGTCTTTTTAGACGAAGGCTGACGAGACTCTGGGACTGACTCCGTAGTTTGGTTGTGGTTGTATCAAACCCCAGGATCATATTCGTGCTCGTTATACCTTGTGCTGCGTTTGTCGATAATACCGAAAGCTTGAGCTCATTGCTTTGAGCTTCAGCGACCAAATTGATGGACTCCAGGCGGATTGAGCCAAGCATTAGTACTGTTACCACGTGGAATGATCTTGGTGACTGGGACGGTTGGGGTTTGGGGGCTTCAGAAATCGCTGTGTGCTCCTCTGCGAATTCCTTGGCGTCCTTCTCCTTGTAGAGTTTCAGCATGTCGTCTGTGAGTCTACAAAGCTCCCAGTTGAGGTTCATACTGGCCTGGCTGCAGAATATGCTCACAACAGTCAAAGGATCTTCGGGTATCCCTGAAATCCCGTGGCTTTCTCCTCTGCCTGGGGTTTTCTCCTCGCCCCTCACGGTTAGGTCGACGAGCAAAATCCGATTCTGTTTGGGTCCAGGATCTAGAACGAACTGTATTTCTTGAACTCGGACAACGAACATGAGCCGGGCCCAGTCAGTAGCCGTTCCGGCAGAGTCGGGGCTCTTGCCAAATATGTTGTCTAAGACCACCGTGTGCGCCACGTTGTCTAAGTCCCAGCTCCTCCAACGCTCGAAAGCTGCCATAACTTGCTCCCTAGCATTGGCAGGTCGTTCGAAAGAACCATACAGACAGTCACGTGAAACATCCTCTTTGGTGTTCCGATCCAGAGCAGACCACATTTGACGTAGCCTTGTGACTAATTTCCAAGAATCGTAAGTACGTAAATGGTCAGACGCTGCCCGCAAGATGGCCGAAGGGCGGACGACGAAGGAAGGATCGCTAGCTCCTTGTCCTTCAGAGATCACTCGGTAGGTAAATTGCCTCAGGCGTTCATCCTCTTTGGAGACTGTCGAGCTAAAGAGTTTTCCCATATTTGATGCGAGAACACTCGTCCTGTGGATGAGAGAGGCAAGATATTCGACCTTGCCTGAAGATGAAACAGTGCGAAGGGAACCGACGTCTACATCTAAATAGGACACTTCTTTGGTGCCCATCGATACCATGACGCTTTCAACACCCGCTAGAACGGCAGCCTGCGTCTCCTCTATGTCCGCGAGGCGCTCGGCAGCCGAAATATCGGCTGAAGCAAGTCTAAGATTAAACGAAAGCCGAGAAGCTCCAGGTTCAAATTTCTCGTTGGACTGCTGATCATGCGCTTCAGATCGTACTGCGAGCGCCAATGCTTTCAGTGTAACGTCGTACTGGTCTTGCTCGCTTTGCAAGATATCAGAAGCGTCCGAGCCCGAACAGTTCAGAAAGCGAAAACTTGCTCGTGGTAGCCGCACAAGGAATTCTGTGATGCGGCCTTTGACAACCCGTCTCTTCTGCATATCAGAAATGTCTGACATTGTAGTGATCTGGAGGGTATCTAAAATGTCCTCGGGCTCCGTTGGCTGAAGCGCGCTTAGCAAGGACGCGATATGCGGCAACGACGGTGTGTTGAGGAAAGCAGTGATCCCAGTAGGGAACTCAAGGAGGAAACTCTGGTGAACGGAATCCTGACTGAGACGGTTTGGATCGATATCTTCCAAATTGAACGTGGAATCCAACTCATCGCTACCCTCATTAGGCTCTATACTTTGCAAAGTCGCTTCCCTCGAATCGGGACGCACGCTCTCGAGTGGGAAGTATGGGGCGAAATATTGACTCGAAAATGCTACTGTACTGTGGAGGGGATCTCTCCTTTCCCCAGCCTCATCTTGCGTGTTAGGGGCACCACGCTGACCTATTGATTCGCGCTGAGCCGTCTGTGGCCGTATATCGCTATTATTAGTTCCTAGAGAATGAAAAGTAGCCTGGCCGATGGAACATCGCCCTCGGGCGGAACGAACCGAAGGAGGCTGCAAGACACTCCCTTTGTTGGAACTAGATAACGAGAGGAAGGAGCTCTTTTGACGGAGCCTTGTATGGCGCCTCAAGGAAGCACCGGATGAGAGAGATTTATGCTCATCGGCAGTGGAGCTGGATACCGCTGGTTGAGGGACAGACGGTACGCTTTGTGCTGGGACGTCGACTTGGTCGGGTACATAATCATCGAGCAATCCTGGCAAAAGCAAGAAACCTGCACGATGAGTCCGTTGATCGTGGCGGCGCACGAGCTCCTGCTGTAACTTCCTTGCTTGCATGAAATCATGCTTTCTTCCCACCAGTGCAAAGCGGATGCTTGTCCGAAGGAGTGCATCAGTCTGTATTCGTGAATGCGGCCGGGCTGTATGCCTCGAGGCAGATTCCGAATTTACGCATGCAATCTCAAGGCCAGGTACGCTGATGTCAGCACGCCTAGAGTAGTGCGTTCTGGCCCAGTCATTATAGTTCACGTCGATCAATCCAGTGGAAAATAAAAAAGCAGCCTCTTCCACATGTAACCAGACCCGAACTGACTGAACAAAAGCCCGTATGAATGTGACGTCGTACACGATGATGGATGAATACGTCACTAACGCGTTCTCGTCGTCGTCCAACGAGAAGCCAAATGCCTTGCCGCCTCGCACAAGAGCCATTAAGAAGTCGGCTGAACAGTCCCCCCTGACCGCCCCGACAGACAAGTCCCAATTGCAAAGGTACGTCGGTTCAATAGGAGGCAACCCGAACAAGCGATGCCCATAGATAGTGAGCCCGTCCACGAACAGCTGCGTCCTTGGGGCGGCACTCACAGGGGTAGCGGCGTCCCCATCATCGCTCCCCAGTGACAGGCTCAAGGGGCTCAAACACAAGTCGAGGTCCATGTAATAGTTGGTGAAGCGGAGGTCAGCAGACAAAGCGGCAGCCTCCATTTGGACATGTCGACGCGCAGAGTATAGATTGGCGGGCAACAGAATCCTCGGGTCGTCAGCGCGGACACTTAAAATGATGTCCAAATCGTTCGACTTTTTATGAGGAGGTCGGTTCGCAGATGTACTTTCCGGGCTATTGGTCTCAGGCCGGAGCGTTTGTTGGTATTCATCAAGGGTCTTGAAGTGGATGTGGTCACCGAAGTAATTGTCCTTCAGTTGTAGGAAGTAGCGAACAAGGAAACCATACAAGTAAAGCGTAGGCGACTGGCCGCTAACATTGAGGACCAGGGTGTCGATGTTTGCCGAGGATGTGGTTGCGTTGTAGTGATATTTGCCGTCCGCAATCAGGTTTTCCAACCGGCCTATCTCCTTGCAAGTGAGAAAGGACGCCTGAGTATTCCATGGAGGCGCATGGAGACTGATATCCAAATTGTCAGCTCGGATGTCTAGAGGGATAGCATTTCTTGCTGGCCGGTACGTATCTAGCGATATGCATGTACCTGCTGTTAAGCAGGGACTGAAGAGGACGAGATATGTGTTATCAGCGAAGTCGGTTGGGTTATTGACAATATTCACATCGTTGACGTTTAGATACAGCTTGAGATTGTGCAATTTAACATCCAGGAGATATTTGAAAGGGGTGAACAGAAGATAGTCCGGCGGGGGGCCGCTTCCCCAGTCGTCGATGAGATCGGTGAGGAGGAAGATGTGATCTCGCAGAATAAAGAGTTCAAGCTCATCAGAGTCCACGGCGAAACGCCAGGTACGGAGGCCATTCCACCTGAGGGGCGTAGAGAGGTCGCAAGAGATGCGCTGAGCGCCAGATTTCCACAATACCCCATGATTAACACTTGTCGAGACCTCCGTAGCCGGCAGGTCAATTTTCAGGGTGTTCGAATAGCCAGCAGGGCCCGCTAGCATGTCCATAGAGTATGATACAGTGGAATTGGCAGCAACTTTGATATCTAGCCATCCAAAAGGCCTCTGTCGAGTGGCCGTATTAGTGCCAGCCGACTTACGTTCGCGACCCTGATCTCGGCGCTGCTCCTGTTGGCTATGTTGCCTCAGTGTGGCGGCCTCCTTCTTCCATTTCCAGTTCTTCGAGTCCTCGCGCGTGGGCACCCGCACAATGACTTCTTCATCGAGCTCCACATAGAAGTTAAAAACCGTTGGCACGCGATCAGCGCCAACCGGGAGCTTCGTCGCAGGAATTGCGTCTTTGTTAGGACTCGGAAAAAAGACCCTCTGGAGTTCAGCCCGCTGCCTGTCTGCCCATGGGCCATAGTTAACCACTCCGCCTCCCAAGGACAAACTGATCTGCCAGGCAGGAGCTGCGGCGCCGTTGATAGATTCGCGAGTACCTTCGTCTTCCGACGAGTCATTCGATCCGTGACTCCGGGAAACTCTCCCAGGAACGTCCCATAGGAGTGTCAAGGTTGCTTCAGGGCTGTCCACAACGGTGTTTACAGCAGCATACTCGACCGAAGACCATCGCAGCTTGTCATCTGCATCGTCGTCATTGAGGTATCTCGAAAGACCCTGCCAGTGACTTGAACCCGGTATGTGCGCGTCAGCGACTCCTCCACCGTCTCTAGAATTCGTGGGAAAGGATTCGACTGATTTTCTCCAATAGGGAACGAGATTACGTAATTGGCCCAGGACCTTGCGGCGTTGCCTTCGAAAGAACGTGCGATGCTGAACCGGGCCGGAGTCCAATGCCACTTGCGTGTCTCTTACGGCCCTGGAAAATTGATCCTCCTTGTAGGTTTCATTTTCCCTCAGCTCCACAACAGGATGCTCCATTTGGATCTTGAAGAGTTGCCGGTATGGGTCTGGCGTCGAACAGCGGGCCGCGTCTATCTCACCGGATACAGAGTCGGCCTTCGTAATGAAGACAGCCTTAGTATTCTCGTTTCCCATAACCAGCGCAGCCTTGTTGCAATGGAAACGAACTGGAAAAAGCTGCAGCATCAGTGGGAGCTCGTTTCGCGCATTTGCTCTGTCCTCCGCGTTGTCAAGCACCGAGTCCGAACGGGATGCACCCGGATAGCCACCCTCGACGGGAGCCTTCTCGCTCTGGAAGCCATGGCCAGGGGATTGTTCGGTGTCGACGTGTTCGGGAGATTTGTGCATCCGTTGTCGGGGCTTCGTTGCACCGTTTGCTAAGCCTTCTGTTCCGTCTATAGTGCCTTTGTCGACCTTAGAACTGACGGATATCGCATCGAGCATTGCATCGTAGGCAGCACTACGGTTATAGACGAACCATTGCACGCCGGATACCTTCACGTTAATACGGCAGGGCAGCTTCGCCTTCTTGGCATCGGAATCGGAAGTGGTGGCACCATTGTCAGACCGGTGAGGCTTTTCAGGGGTGTCAATGTTCGCATCCCGAACTCTGCGAAGCCAGTACGACCACGTAATATAGCCATTTTGGATGAGGATCGTTTCGTTGTTTCCGTGATAGCGGAGACCGATGAAGAAGACTCGACCGGCGAGGAGAGAGATTTGGATTGCCTGGAAGTCTATATAGATTCGATAGCGGTGCCATGTGTATGCACGGACTAGGCGTGAGACGACGGAAGCAAAGGCCCTGTTAAAGTATAGAAGGAAGAAGATAGCTCTGAGGCAGCGCGTCAGAACTCTCCAGACGAACAGCGCAGTGTACATTCATATTAGGGGCTTACAGAAAACAAGAGACTATGCTGTAGGCTAGGAACGCGCTGGAGAGTGTATTAGCAGTTGTCCCTCGAGTGTCTTATGACAGCAAGGTTCGTCGGGACTACGACTACGTACGGATTGAAGTTCGCCCAAGGATACACTTGGCTGTCGCCGGGGCTGCCAACATTGTCCATCGCAGCTTCAGACCTGGCTGAGCTCCCAGCAATTAAGTCGGTTGGTTCCTATCCACAACATCTAGCTGGGAATGGCGCGCCCGAGTCCATAGCATGAAAACTAAGAAGACATATAGTCTTCGCGATAATTTCCCGATATTGTGATGGCCGACCGAGTTTACGAGAATTCGAAGATTCGCCGTTGGCTAGTTGTAGATGGTGAATGCGCGATGCCAGTCGTCTGTCCTTCGATATCGACTTCTTTCAGACATGATTGTAGAGCTCAGAGTAGGGTACCTCTAACTTACGTACCTAGTACATACCCGTAGCTAAACATACATGTAGTGGAGTTCAATCAATGACGCGACGGGTATCCGTTGGCACTTGCAAGCCTAGATATACAGATGATACCTGCCCAGCACATAAAATGTACAAGGATACACCGGGTTAAGCAGTAACATCTACCTATAAATGTATGTGTAGAGGGGCCCGGTGCCAAGATGCATGGGTTTGATAGCTTCCCAACTTTACTACAGTAGGCACCTCCATGCGCTATCGCGAAAAGGCATAGGTACTTCGGTTCCTATGTTACATACAGAGAAGCTGGGTGCAGATGCTGGTACTTTGAAGGTACAGTACCCGCGGTAGGAGCCGACATGTCCCATGTGAATATGAAGGCAGGCAGGCATTCAACATCAGCGTCCAGGAATCGTAACCCAGCACTACGTCGGCTTCTTCTTCTACAGTCTGCATTCTTTCCAATCTAGAAGCGAACACAACAATCTCTTGCCACGCATCGCTCCCTACTATTTCGCCTGCCGGACAGATATCTGCATGCATCATGCTACGGAGCTGAATTCGATTCCATGACCCGAATACACAATTCCAGCACGAATCCACCGGCGACATGGCTGGCGGTACCGGTCAAAAGTTCACATACGCGACAACCGTCGTAGCAGGAACTTTCTCTCTAGCAGCAACCCTCCTATCTGTACTGTGAGGACTTCTATTTCTGTTTTGATATGACTGGTAAATCGCTAATCTATCCCATCTCTCTGCAGATCAATATGGTTGCAACTGTTCGAAAGCCCCAAGCCCCCTCTGTATTGTGACGAAGCCTAATATGGTTCCAGAAAGAACTATCGGAAACCGCTTCTCCAGCGATACGTCGTGAGGATACTCTTGATGTAAGGCATATGCGCCCTTGGTATGCTTCCAATAGTTATTCTATTCTTACCATCATAGGGTCCCGATATACTCCATCAGCTCCTGGGTCAGCATGGTGTCCTTGACAGCAGCCTCCTTCCTAGACCCCATACGAGACATATACGAAGCCTTCACTATTTATACCTTTTTCCAACTTCTCATTAATTACCTTGATGGCGAGCGAGCCCTCATAATAATGACCCATGGCCGCGCACCCGTTCACCACCTTTGGCCGCTAAACCATGTGCTACCGAAAGTCGACATCTCCGATCCACACACTTTTCTGGCCGTCAAGCGAGGCATCCTCCAGTATGCCTGGCTGAAGCCCATCTTATCTCTTGCTACCATCATCATGAAAGCTGCTGGCATCTACCAAGAGGGCTATATAGGCCTAAGCTCGGGTTATCTCTGGAGTGGCATCATCTACAATATCAGTGTTACCGTCAGCTTGTATTCCCTTGGTCTTTTCTGGGTCTGCATGCACAATGACTTGCAACCCTACCGGCCCGTCCCCAAGTTTCTGTGTATTAAGCTCATCATATTTGCCTCTTACTGGCAAGGTTTCTTCTTATCCATTCTCGTTTGGTTGGGCGCGATCCCGGACGACGTTCAGGGATATACCCAGGATAATCTCGCAGCCGCTATCCAGGACGCCTTGATTTGCGTCGAGATGCCCGCCTTTGCCGTGGCTCACTGGTATGCCTTCTCTTGGCATGACTATGCGGACAACACGGTCTCCTCCGCCAGGTTACCGGTCAAGTACGCTTTCAGGGATGCTTTCGGTGTCGTCGACCTCATCGAAGACTCGAAAGAGACGTTTAGGGGCGACAAGTATAGTTATAGGGTATTCGACTCTAGCGGAAAAGTCATTGCTCACGAGGACTCGAGTTCACGCTTTGCCAGGTTGAAGGAAGGCATGAGATACAAGAAAGGCGGCGAGGCCAAATACTGGATCCCAAAACCTGGTGAGGTAAGGGGTGAGGTGAGCGCGAATACGCCTCTTCTGAATTCGACCGGAGAACCTAGTGCCGGGGAGCCTTTGCCCAAGTATACAGAAGGCTCGGTTGGTGAAATTCAATTGGACCGTTTCGATGAGCTTCTCTACGGCAAGGCTCGGGAATTGGAGTTTGGGGATTGGAACGTAAGTTGCACGCTTATTTGCTCGTCCACCGCTAAAGATGCCTCAGTACCCTGTGATCACTGCGAATGTGCCATCTCGAGACCGCTGGATAACCCCGCACCCGACTGCGTATCAGGCTAGCAGTGGAGCCTGGGGAGTTGCCCGCTCCGACTCATCAATGAGTATCAGTAATAGGCCACAACCAGAGACTGCAGCGAGTGCCACCTCAGTAGCCGGCGGGAAGAAGAAGAAAAAGGGGAAGGAAAAGCAGACACGATCTTCGCCGTCGCCTCCACCAGAACCCACTGCCCAAGTCTCTGAGGAGACGCAGTCGAAGGGACCATTGGGAGCTCCTCTCCTCACTACGAGCGATCCGCAGATCCTCATCGAGGAAGCCGAGGAAGAAGACCTAGATGTCGAGGTCGGGGAGCCGACTCCCCGTGAGCCGGATCCATGGAACGATCCTACAGTAGGCGAAGATATGCGGAGCCCCCATTATGGAATCGACGGCGACGATGAATTTCGGAACGTTTGGGGTCGCTGATGATTGTAGTCAATTTGTTAGATACCCTTGTGAGGAGCATACATAGCGGGGTTGTTTTTCTTGGGGCGTTATGAGCATGTCTGATCAATTGAAATAAAATAATCCGCACACACGTACTGCATCCTTATTCCATGCATTTCCAAAAGATTGCCATCTCTATAATGACGATTATACTCTTTTTCAGATGTACATGTGCGGTTGATGACTAGGATAGAGAAGGGGGGCTACTCGGTGGCTGCCTGACGAGCTGTCTAAGACACTCATATACGAAACGGCATACAAATAACATATAGGGGATATTGCTAGACGTCCGCCGGAATCTCGCCCTTACCTTCATTGCTCTCTAATTTATATCTGTGGACTCCCGTCATCACCGTGCCTGTCATTGTCCAGTATGTAGCCCCTTTTTCGGTCCTGCTAAAATTCTACACGCCAGAAAGCTGAATCAGAGCCACCGTGACCATGGCAATAGGGCGATTCGTAAGGGGGGGGGGGGGGGGGGCCAA
>QJNU01000925.1:0-22893 GCA_004154915.1 Monosporascus ibericus
CCCAAAAACCCCCCCCCCCCCCCCCTTGTTAGCCTATACAGTTGGCAACGGCGACTATGAATGGTAGAGAGGAACCTTACCCTAATCCGAGCGTCTCCCACTGGAAAATGAAAGCCCCTAGATAGGCACCAATGAAGATGCAGATGATGATGTATCCATTGTAGTACATGGCCAGCAGCATGATGAAGTACGCCACGGCGAATTGTACCATATGAAGTAGCGCCCTAACAGCCTGTTCGAATACATTCGGGCGGAAACCGAGAGGGGTAGCGCACGGAGTGAGAACTGTTGCCGTCGATGCGTTTCCCTCCTCCGAGCTGCCTCTGCTATTGTTTGGACTAGCAGCAATGGCCGTTCCGATAGTATGCTTTCGGATGAGATAACGGTCGTACTCCTTCACCAGGCGACGCAAGAGCTCGAGGGACATGGTCAACAGGATAACCCCGATGCAGGATCCCGCGAACATGCCCGCGGAGCGGATACGCCATGTAGATGAGATGAAGCAGGAGTCAATGGTGTTCCAGTTCCAGAGCATCTTTGCGACGGGAGAGTCAGCGAGAGTCCATCTGGTAATTACTGAAGTGATCCTTGTCGTAGGAACGTACGGAGATTTGGCAGCCGCCGCCCATGCCGCCGTCCATGCTGCCGCCCATGGACATCGCCGTCGACGTGGCTTGGACAGCTGATGTAGTTGCCGTCATGGTGGATGGCATGTCGGTCATCATTGTCATCCCATCCATGGTGACTCAGCGTTGCCGAGTCTTTGCGCGCCCTCTCGATATCTCCAAGTCTTGTTAGACGTATGCTGGACTGTGCGAGAAATAAGGCGAGGGATAAATCAGTTTTCCGTGAGATATCCAAGCCCGAAGGAATGAAGGCTGAGGACGCCGCACGGTTTTATGGTTTCCAGAGTAACACTGATTAACGGCTCGCCAAATGTGGTTTACTTTCAGCTCTGTCTCACGTCATGCAGGGCAGGTACGTAAAGCTTCAAATTGACTCACCTGCATTCCCGAGAATGTCCCTCCCTATACGATATTCGGCCCTATAGAAACGCTTGACTAAAAAAGGGCAGCCGTGGCTTAGCGTCGCGGGTAACCATTGGGATTTTGTCCTGCAAAATGATCTAATAGACTCGGTGTTGGTTCTATAAGTTGATATCGTATGATTTATGCACCTGATAGAGAGACTCGTCTGCTCCTCTCTTACGTGAGAAGACTTGTCACACCGTCGGGCCGCGAGCGAACCCTGCGCCTCGCCTACAGTTTTCTCTAGCGGGCTGTTGTAGTGCCTGCCTGTCCCGATGTCGTCACCTTAGGAAGTTAGGGATGAAAGGTAGGCAAATCTCTATCGCTATTGGTTAGAAGCAGGCGTATGATATAAATCAAATATACTTCCTGCCCTTCCTTAATTACTGGGCTTTGTGGTCCTAGGAATACCTATAGTTACTAATACATGTTGTACAATAACTTGAAGGTTATGGCTTAGCAACTTTACGGTATCTGCTATGTAGAATCGTGATACTGCCGACCGGTTGAGCGCGGCGTCCAATCCTAGCGGTTTGATACCGTGACACGCGATCAGCGCTAGACGATGCGCAAATTTGAGCAAATACCAGGATGCCAACAAAGAATACGAGTGTCCAGCGACATAATATGCCATTGGCTACCAGAATTGAGAACGTCAACCTGGTCTACTTATACCAGCCTGCCTTATAAACATATAATAACAGGTTGCTGGGGCTTTCCTTAGCAGAAAATCGTAGGCTTATCTGTGACTCGGTAGATTTTGGCGACTTATGTTCGGAGATTGGCCCGTGTCCGAAATTTGCTCAATCCGACGAAGGACCGTAGGAAAGTGCGAGATAGAATCTATTCCCATCCGACAGAAGGTGAAAGGGCGTTAGGTTCAGCAACTCGACTTTACTTAATCCGTGTTGAATTACGACTTCAGACCAACCCGCCCCCTTTCTTTTGATTCCATGTGTGATGTGACTTTTCATTACATTTAAAGCATCCAGCTAGTTTGGCAATCATTGAGAAATTTGCATCTGATACCTTCTCGCGTCCTATCGGATACGCTGTGGAGTCTAACTATCTCAGACGTGTTGCTGGGCCTTGTCGTATTTCAAGGTCAGGTTTGGGAACGTCAAGGCTATCTAAGCTGGCCTTGTACGGCATTGAGCAAGTCAAGATATCCATGGGTAAGGAGTGCCGCTCTCATCGGTTGGCAGGACATGTCGTTGTAATACTTTAATAATGAACAATAACCAGTAGTGGTCGAGGGAGAGCCTTCTCGAATCACGATATACGAGTAGCTTGGTAGAAGTTACTCGAACAAAGACTTTATGAGACTTAAATCATCTGAGAAGGAACGATATTCTAGTAGCAACTAGGCGCTGAATGACCACCAGCACGCCTCGGCGCTTACGTTCGTTTAGCAGAGTGTTTATAAAAGGAGAAGGGGCTGATTGTCATGTCCTAGCTAGCCCCAAGAGGGGGAAGGGGACATATAGCTAACGGCGCCCTGGGTGCTCCAAAGGAACTTGGAGTATTGCTGACCTTTCGGCGCAGTGGCTCACAGGGCAGCCGCCGTGACACTGATCAGGCCGCGGTTTTAATGATTTACCTGAGACCTGTTCTACTACCCTTATACAGCAGCACGCTAACTAAGATGTATTAAGACGCCTTTTTAAAAGGGGCCCTGGGATAGATTTCTTACCTGTGAAATACATTACTTAATAGTATTATATTATATTATATATATTTTTATAATTATATAAACTTTACTAATAAATATTAAATTTTTAAAAAATCGAAAAGAGGATTTTAAACTTATAGTTATTAATCACGCAATATAACGGCTTAAAGATTTAACCAACTATTAAACCTAGTTAAACGGTTTATATTAATAATAATACCGTTAAAAATTAAATAATAAGGTAAATACTAATTATATTTAATAATAATAAATTATTAAAGGTAATTTAAGTAACTAAGTTATATTATAAGTTAATAATTTATTTAAGTTATAGCAATAACGAACGTATATATACTTTTTATAATCGAATATGGCCGAATATGGTCGAACCGATCCTATTCGACCATCCTTTTATAATCGAATATAGTCGAACCGACCTTATTCGATCATCCTGAATTACGTAACTAAATAAGGAAAACCGACCTACTTTTGCTCCGACCGTTCTTACGCGTACCAAGTATATTAGGTTATAACACGATTTCCCCCTTTTAGAATTTTTATTTTAAAAATTAAGTTATTTATGTTTTTGCTAAGTAAGTAAAACTTTTTCTTTCTTTTATTATTTTTCTCCATTACTAACATTATATTTAATCGTATTTCGAAAAGTAAAAAAAAAAATAAAATCCTAACCCGGGTCGTTACAAAAATCTTTTTCGCTTTATCTATAAGTTTGGCGTAGACATACTACGTTATTCCGCCTATTTTCGTACTAACCGTCCTAAGTGCATCGTTACGAAAGGTAAAGCTCGTTACAATTTTTGTATAAAACAAAGTATACCTATTATAAATATAACTTCGGAGGGGTTAAATTTTTAAGCTATATTTCGCGTTTTTCGTAAAAAGGACAGGATTAAACGAAAAAAAAAGAGGTTAAAGCGTCACTTTTTAAGGCGCTTACCCGCCTATAACGTTTTCGTAAATAAGAAAAACTTTTACGAAAAAAAGCTGCGAAAATAGTTCGTCGTAATATTAAGGATTTGGATAAATTAAAGCGGCAAAAACAGGCTAAGGTAAAGGTTAACGCATAGGTCGTTTAAGTTACAGGGGTGTCCGATTGGTCTAGCCCGGAAGCTACCGATTAATCGTTTTCGGCAAACCCGGACTAGGAAGCTACCTTAAGTACTTTCGATATTGTTAATGGAAATTCCTTAAAAGGCGCTAAGCACTTATAAGGTTCTTAGCGGGTTTCCAGGTATTTTCGAAATCTGGATAATTTTTCCATTTAACCAGATATTAAGTCTGTTTTTTTTACGTATATTTAGGATTTTTTCATTTCGTATATCGGTATATCTTTTTCTGCCTTTTTTTTCGTATCCTGTATTAACCCTGATAGTATTTATTATTAATTCGAATAAGGAAACATAAAAAACTAGGTAAAGTTTGGCTTTAGGTGGTATTTCTAATTGGTAATTATTTTCTAAAATTTTCTTAATGATCTTATATGGGCCGATATATTTAAAGTTAAGTTTTTTTGTTTAGTTACTTGGTGTAACGAACCTGTCATACATCCACTTGGAGGTATGAGCAGTATCCGAAAAGGGGTCTTGATTTGTAGGTAATAATAAGGCGAGGAATGATTTACTTAAGGGTTTGTTCGTTAAAAAGGTTTAAAGACTTTTCCCTTAATTAGAGAACGGTGCGGTTGCCTCCAGCTGAGAGCTTAGATTGATAGCTAAGGAGCGAAACTAAGTAAGTGCTATTTATATGGGAGACCAGGTTATATATATTTTTATTCCTTAAAGTAAGTATGTCGTAGATTTATGTAATTTGTATAATCTGGTTTTTAGATTATTTAGATCGATTATATTACGTTAAAAGTTAAGTTTTTAATTATTCGAAGTTTAGCTATGATAGGTTTGCATTAGGCTATAAAGGTAGGTTTTTTTAAGATAGGAACCTTTGTTTTTATAATATTATTTCCTTTTTTTAAGAATTTTTGTTTTAAAGATAAGAACCGTAAGTTGGTTACTTTGTTATGTTGAAAAGTTTTTAAGTTTGTCCAGTTGATTTTATTATAATAGGTCGTATTCGGAAAGAAAAAAAATTTCGTTTAAATTAGCGTAATTTCCGTAATATTCGCATTAATTTAATTAAGAAATTTGGTATTAAAGCTTTTTTTTGTTTTAATTATATTCGATTAAAAGAGATCGATTGTTATTACGTACCCGAATACGTAAGTTGTGATTATTATATTTGTCGGTAACGTTTATTTTGTAACGTTTTCGTTATAAATTCGCTTTAAAAAATAAATAAAACGTAAGAACGTTTATTACGGGAGTAACGTAAGATTAAAAACGACTTTTTAACGTTTTAAGAGTTTACAAAAAGGGAGTAAAAGGCGGTAAAAAAGAGGTTAGTCGAATTGCGGCGTTAATAAGATAAAAGATTGCGGGAATTTATTGGAAGATTAAGGCGGTTGCGTTTTTAATAGGATTTTCTTAAAAAAAGAGCGTTAAAGATGTTAAAGAAAAGTTTAGAATTAGATTAATTGGAAGAACGAGAAAGAATAGAAGAAGAACGGCGATAGGTGGAAGTAGAGCAGGCGTAGTTTGCTTTCGAGATAGACGTTATGGCGAAGGCGTTTATTTCCTTTAATTGGAACGCCGTAGGGTTGGATTTAAGTGGGGGATTTTTGTTATTTGCGACTTTGGCCGCGTTGGAAATGGTTGGTTAGGATTTTGCCGGTAAAGCGTCTTAACCAAGTTTATCGTATTCGTTAAGTGTGACAGCTAAGGGGTTTAACCAATTATTAAACCTAGTCGTACGGTTTATGTTAGCAATAATGTCGTGGGAAACTAAGCAATAATACGTTTAATAATTACGTTTAGTAATAATAGATTATTAAAGATAATTTAGGTAACTAAGTTATATTATAAGCTGAAGTTATCTAAACTATAAGGAAATAGCGAATGTATATATCCAAGTTTAGATTTTTTTTGGATCCGTTCATTTATCCGGATCCGTATAATGAAAGTAAATTAGATTCTTATGGATCCGGGGATTTATTCGGATCCGTATCATTTAAGTACATAGATCTTTTTAGATCCGTTTATCTATTAGGATTTATATTACGTAATTTGGTCGGTAGTTTCTTAAGTTTTGTCCCAACCGTACGCTTAATCTAGTAAGGTGTTAATTTGTAATACGATTTTTCCTTTTATAATTTTTACCCTTAAAGATTTCCAAACTTAGTAAGTTTTCCTTTTTTTATCGTACCCATTATGCTTAAGGGGGTTATTAAAAAAAACTATTAAACCGCGATAACGTTTCGATCAAAAAAAGAAGCGTAAAAAGTTGTTTTTTAATATTAAAGACTTTAATTTCGAAGTTATACCTTGTTCCACGTACTTTATACGGAAGGAAAAATGCATTATGGCGGAGAACGTTGCTCGCTATCAAAATTACGTTCGATATAAGCGGGATTATTATGGTTTGGGTATTTTAATTAACTTCCTATATAACATCTTTCGAAAAAAGGAACGGTTAAAGCGTAAAAAGGTTTTCGCTGAAAAACGTCTTTTTTAATCGTAACGGGATATAAACGAAACTATCTTTCGTTTTTAACGGTTACGTTAATAACAAAAGTTTCTTCGTACTAAAAGTATTAAAATGATTAATCATAAGTTATAATCGTTAAATAAATTAAAGAAACAGGAAAAAACTAAGGTAAAAGCCGCTGCGCAGGCCGTTTAAGCTGCAAAAGTAGCCGACTTATCTGGTCCCGAGGCCGCTAATTAGTCTTTTCCGGCGGATCCTGGTTAAAAAGTTATTTAAACGCTACCGGTTTTGCTAATAAAAGTTCTTTAACAGGCGCTAGGCGTTCTTAAGGTTTTTAACGGGTTCCCAGGTATTTTCGGAATTTAGGTAATTTTTTTACTTAATCAGGTATTGGGTGAATCCGCTTTCCTTACGCATATTTAAACTCTTTTCTGCTTCGTATATCGGTATATTTTTTTTTACCTTTTTTTCGTATCTTATGTTAACTTTAATAATATCTGCTGCTAATTCGAATAAAGAAACGTAAAAAACTGGATAAAGTTTAATTTTGGGTGGTAGTTTTAATTAGTAATTATTTTTTAAGATTTTCTTGATAATGTTATGTAAGCCGATATATTTAAAGTCGACTTTTTTATTTAATCGTTTAATTTAAATGTTTTTAGTAGTTAGGTAAACCATTTTTCCCTTTCGGAAGGTTAATTCCTTTTACCTTTTTTGGTTGTAATACTTTTTTATTTAATTACGTACGAATTCGAGTTTTATTTTTATTTTTGCGTATAATTATTTAAGTTGTTTTAATATTAGAATTACTTTAACGTTAATAAACCTTTTGCGTATATTTCTGTAAATTTTTGGTATAAAACCAAAATTAACGTTTGCTGGAATTATTTTAGTACTTTTATGGTAATTAGTATTATAAGCCAGTTGCGCGATAGGTAACTTTTGAACCTAATCATTTTATTCGTAATTAACGTAATATCGTAAGTAAGTTTTTAATATTTGGTTAATTTTATTTATTTATTTATCTATTTAAGGTTTAAATACGCTGGATAATTTATGATTTAAGTTTAATTATGCCATAAATCCTTACCAGAATTTCGAAATAAATATTATGCCTTTGTTTAAAGTAATTTCCGTTAATAATCCGTATATTTTTAAGATATATTTTAAAAATATATAAGTTAATTATTTTACGTTTATATCCTTATTATATGGTAAAAAATAAGAAAATTTGTTAAATCGGTTAACGATTATAAAGATGTTATCGTAATGTATGCCCGTGGCTGGATCTTTTAAAAGTAAAAGTTTGGTAATAAAATCAAAAATAATTAAATCCTATGGTCGCTTTGCAACTAGTAATAGCTATAATTCTCCGTATAGCTTATGTCGTCGTGCCTTTATCTTATTGCAGATATGGCATTATTATCGTATTTTTTCTATTATTAATTTTATTTTAAGGAAATAATAAGTACGTTATAATCGTTTTAGGGTTTTATAAATCCCTGGGTATCCGTATAGCTGATATTCGTATATATCTTTTATTAATATTTTTTGATATTTTTTTAGAACTTGGGTTTTTTTATTTTTTAATCTTTAGGTAAATTATCGTTATATTTCTGGATTTTTTAATATAAATCGAAAGGTGCTGCTTTAATTGTTGCTATTTGTCGTAATTGCAGGTATTTTTTTGGCGTAGTATCGAAAATCTAATAATTAATCTTAATTATTTTCTTCTCAAAGTCTGGTTTTCGATTAAGTGTATCTGCTCTGCTATTTTTAATCCTTTTTGGTAGATAATAATAAAGTCGTATTTAGTTAATTCTTTAACGTAACGTAATTATCGTCCTGTAAGTTTTCTGGTAATAGTAAAACGGGTAAGGTTTTTGTAGTTAGTATAAATCTTAACCTAGTAAAGGTTTTTTTAAGGTAATATCTAAATTTTCGGAAAGCCTTAATAATGGCTATAAATCTTTTGTCGGGAATGGTATAATTTAATTTTATTTTTTTAACTTATAAAAATAAAAAGCGATAAGGTATAAATAGTTTTGATTATTGCGGTATTTTGTTATTACGCTTAAAGCGTAATCCGAAGCGTTAATTTTAAGCTTAACTAGGCGGCTTAGGTTATATATAATTAATATTAGTTTGCTAGTAATCGTATTTTTAATTTCTTAAAAGGCGGTTTCCGTTTTCGTCGTTTAAAGGAATTTGTTTTTTTTTTCGTTAAATTAGATAATAGCGTAATTATTTCGCTAAAGTTTTAAATGAATTTCCTGTAATAATTAGCGAATTCGAAAAAGGCTTATACTTCCTTAATTATAATAGCCGTTTTTTACTTTTGTACTGTAATGATCTTTTTAGGGTTTATTTTGATATATTTTGGGGTAATAATGTATCCTAAAAATTCCACTTTTTATGTATAAAACTGGCTTTTTTCGTTGTTAATTAAAAAGTTAACGTTTTGTAAAGCTTAAAGAATTATATAAACATATTTTATATGTTTCTTTTTATTTTTCGAATAAATGAAAATGTCGTTAAGGTAATAAATAACGAAGATGGTTAAGTATTTCCTAAGTACGTAGTTAATTATCCATTAAAAAATTACTGGTACGTTCGTAAATCCGAAAGGTATAACGAGGTACTTAAAAAATCCGTATTTCGTTTTAAAGGTTGTTTTTTATTCGTATCCTAGCTTAATGCGAATTTGATTGTATTTTCTTTTTAGGGTTTAGGCTTATAAATTAATTAGTTTTGTAAAGGCGATCTTTTATTTCGTTAATTAAAAATAACGGTGTTTTGTTTTTAATTGTGATATCGTTTAGTTGTTTGTAATTAATAATTAGGCGTAACTTCCCGTTTTTCCTGGGTACGAAGAATATAGGGTATCCGGTTGATAAATTAAAACGTCGTATGTAACCTTTTTAAAGTTTGTTTTTAAGGTATTTACGTAATACCTGTAATTCCGTTTCGTTAAGGTTGTAAATCGGATAAAATTTGGTCGATGTTCCGTTTTTAAAGATTATTTCGTAATTTTATTTGTTATGTTTTGGTAGTTTCGTTTTAAGTTTCTTACGAAATAGTCGTTTGTATTTGTAGTATTATGGAAATACGTTGGTTATGGTTTCTGGCTTTAGGGGCTGATGTTATAGGTAATCGTTTATCTTTTGTAATTTTGTTTTGATGGTAACGATAATACGTTATATTTTTTTATGATACCTTTGTTCTTTTTTATGTTTTGTTTCTATGGGTGGTAAGGTTTTTGTCGTATTTTTATGCCTATATTCGTCGCCATTTTTGATCGAATGTTAAAATCTTTTCGTATTTTGTTTTTTTTTATCGAATGGATATAAAGCGAACTTTACCTGGCTAGTTATTTAATAGATTAAGGGGTTATACTGGTATAGCTATGGTTTTCCGAAAATTATGTCGTAGTTCCTTATTGGAATAATATCGAAGTTTGTTATCTGGTTTCGTTCGTTAACGAAGATTTCGAAGTGATTAATTTTGTGGTTAATCTTTCCGTTATCGTAGGTAAATGCTTAATATTTTATGTTTTTAGTAATGTAAGGTTTTATCTTTTTTTTTTATGGTAGTTAAAATCGGTTAACTATATTTAATGTAATATAGTTGCCTTTTGTTATTCCGTAGTTTATAAATGCAGTAAACTAGTATATCCTAATCTTTATTTATAAGGTAATAAGGTCGTTTTTAGCTTTTATTATCGTGTTTAAAGCCTTTTTGGGAAGCTTTTGCTGGCTTTTCCGGGTTTTATTATCTTGCGGCTTTTTTACAGGTGGCGTTTGTTTTTTAACTTATTTTCCAACGCCTTAATGCGTTCCTGATTTTATGCGTTAAGGGTTTTCAGTTGCTTTAGCTATTTTTCCTGTCGGCGTAAGATGGCTTCGAGTAAAAGGATTTATGTTTGAAAGTTTTTTTTTGGTAATGTATTTTGGTTCGTGGGTTCCTTATCCCTTTTATCGTACTTGGAACTGGGCGTTATATTGCTTTGTATTTTCGTAATTTTCTTTTTCGTATTTGATTTTTTACCGTTTATCCGAGTTATCCGTAAAGGTTAAACGGAAGTTTAAGTTATTAATTACTTTTAAGGATATTTTTATAACTATTTAATAAATCTTTTTTTGTTTTATGATTATACCAGCCGTAATAATATATAGGGTTTTCGTTAGGGTAATTCTTTTTTTCGGGCTAACTTATTGCTGCCGTAAAAATATTGAGGGTATT
This sequence comes from Monosporascus ibericus, assembly GCA_004154915.1. Classification (NCBI taxonomy): domain Eukaryota; kingdom Fungi; phylum Ascomycota; class Sordariomycetes; order Xylariales; genus Monosporascus; species Monosporascus ibericus. Next base: position 10,501 of record QJNU01000925.1, read on the forward strand.
TTTCGAAGCGAACGTTTTTAAGTATTTGTATTATCGTTAATTTTTAAAATCTTTTCCGGTTTGATTATGGAAGTCGAATCCCTAATTGTATATCCGCGTAAGGCGTGTTTTAATATACCATTTTTTTTTTATATGTTTTAGGTAATAGGTGCGCTTGTATTGGATAGCATAAAGTTTTTCGTATCGGTTTGGTTATCCTGGGAGTAGGTTCTTATTTTAACCTTGGTACTTCTTAATTTATACGTTTAGTTTTAACTGTTCGTACCGTTGTCGCCGTTTTTTCTGAAAGCGGGAAAGTAGCTTGTTTTTTGATAACTTTTTTTATCCGTTGTATTTTTTTAGTTATTAGGTTACTGTAGGTCTTGTAGTAGGGGTTCGTTATTTCTGAATGGCTGCTTAGGATAGCTTTTTTGCCTTTTATAATCCCTGTTGTACCTTTTTAGGGGGATTAAAGTTATCCTTAATCCTGATTATGTTAATTAATTTATTATCGTTTCCTTGGTTGTTTCGAAGGGGTCCTTAGGGGACTGGTGTCCAGGTATTCTGTCGTGGCTTTTTGGGTACCTTGTATTGGTAGGCCTTGTATCCCATCTTATTGCAGTTAAAATACTTGATGATGCGAGGGTCGCGCTGCTGTACCGCGCCTAGTTCCATAGGTCCTGGTGCCGTTCCATAGGATGTGTTGGTTCCTTATGGGGTGCTGGTGCTAGGGGGGTATTTTAGCTTGTTATTTTGTTAATCCTTAGAGTGTCGAGTTCTCCAGGCGTACTGCTGATCGTCGATCTTAACTGCCATGGCGATATAATCTACTAACTTCTCGGGGCGCTTATCCTTAAACAGTTCTTTCTGTACCTCCTTTTTCCGTCGAAAAATGTAACCATTAATACCTCCTATCCCTAATTAATCTTTAAAGCTAATTAAATAAAGGAATTGCCGTATCCGAAAGCTAATCCTTTTTACTTTAAATTCTTAATCTTTTTTTCGGCCTTAATTTTTTTATTTACCATTTCGATTACCTTCCTTAATTTTTTCTTAAATTTTTCGTAATCGTTATAAGTAGTTACGGTTTTTGTGGACCTTTATTAAGGAGGTTTAGTAACTTATTCGTAAAAAATAAGCTTAAACCAAATAGCCGCATTTTCGGATAGTTGTTTTATAACGAACTAAACTTAAAAAGTAAGCGTTACAAGTTTAATAAGGAAATATTCGAAGTAAGCACGGCATTCCGTAAGGAATTGTTATAGCTTAATGGTAGTTTTATTAAAAGGGGTAGGCTTGGTAGGTTTTAAAACTTTTCCGGACTCCTTATCGTAAGTTATTTAGGTAGGTTATGCTAATTGGGCTGGTTAATCCGGTTAATCGGGTTGCTTTATGTTAGCTTATTTCTCTAATTCGATTTGCTGGGCTTTTAACTAATTACGAGTTTCCTTAAAGGTGTTAATAAGTTCGATCTTATCGTTAATAAGTTAAATAACCGCGTTAATTAATTAATCGAGTTAATGTAAGGCTTTTTCCTAAAAGAAATTAAATTAAATCTTTTTATTATCGGAATTTATGAGATTATTTTCGGGGATCTTAAAAGTTCCTTTAAGGACGGGCTGCTTGCTGAAAAATATAATATCGGGGGTATTACTTAAAGTTTAACAATACTGCTAAATAAAAGCTTATAACGTATAACGGCTAAAAGGTTTAACCAATTATTAAACCTAATTATACGGTTTATATTAATAATAATATCGTAGGAAATTAAGTAATAATACGTTTAATAGTTACGTTTAATAATAACAGATTATTAAAAGTAATCTAGGTAATTAAGTTATATTATAAACTAAAGTTATTTAAATTATGAAGAAATAGCGAATATATATATCCAAGTTTGGATTCTTTTAAATCCGTTTATCTATCCGGATCCGTATAATGAAAATAAATTAGATTTTCATGGATCCGGGGATCCATTCGGATCCGTATCGTTTAGGTACATGGATCCTTTTGGATCCGTTTATCCATTAAGATCTATGTTACGTAATTTGGTCGGTGGTTTCTTGAGTTTTGTCCCGACCGTGCGCCTGATCTAGTAAGGTGTTGGTTTGTAACATTAAGTAATTAAGTGATTTTTAAGTATTTCTTTTCGTATAAGTATCTTTTTTACTTAATTAGGTATTAGATTTTGTTTTTAATTATTTTAGAATTTAATATTTTTTCGACTTTGTACTTATTATCGTCCCTTTCGATTTTTAAGTTTATTTTTAGCAGGGCGTTTTTAGGTGCTGGTTTAAGTAAGGAAATGTGGAAAATAAGGTATATCTTTATTGTTTTAGGTAGTGATAATCGGTAATTGGTTTTGGAAATAATTTTATTAATTTTAAACGGATTAAGTTTTTTAAAATTAAATTTGTTGTTAAGCTTTTTAGTTTTAATTTGTAAAATGTTCGACGTTACGTTTTGCCTTTGGCGTAATAAGTAAACCTTATTTCCTTTTATTAGAATTAATTCTTTATTTTTTTATTGTAATATTGGGTTATTTTTTGCTAAAGAAAACGTAATTCGGTTTGTAAGCGGGATTATATCGTTTTGATTTTTATTATTAGTATTTCGGTTCGTAACGTTATGGTGGTAATTATAAGAGTTTTGTGTAATAATTACTTTGGTCGTTAGGTTATTGTCTTATGTCCGTATATAGCTGTATGGGGGGATATGCCCATATTTTCGTTGGTAAACGTGTTGTAAGTTATTTATGTTAATAGTAAAAGTTTTATTTAGTTGTTTTGTTAGTAGTTAACGTAACTTCGAAAGTATTATTCCAGGGTTTGGTTTAGTTATTCCGTTTGACCATTTATTTAAGGGTGGTAAGCTGTTGAAAATTTAAGTTTAGTATTTATTTATTTGAAAAAGCTGGTACCAAATTTGCACGTAAAAAGCTTATTTCGATTAAAAATGATCTTTTTTAGTATTCCGTATTTGTTAAGGTAATGTCAAATAAATATATAGGCCAGTTATTTTGCTATCGTAATTTTTTTAAAAGGTAGGAAGTATTTATATTTGGTAAGTTTATTAACGATTATCCAGATTCCGTTATACTTAATTTTAGTAGTTAGGTTTTTGGATAAAGGAAAGCTGGTAATGAAATTTAAGTTATAGTATTCCATATTTTATTAGGAATGTCGGTAGGTTATAATAACTTATAGGGTTTATAGCGTATTATTTTAATTTTGTTGCAAATATTGCAATTTTTAATAACCTTTTTAATTATTCGGCGTAATTCTGGGAAGTTATACTTTTCTTGTAGCCATCGGGTGGTTTTAAAAATTTCTTAATGTTTATGTAATAGGTTTTCGTGGAATCTTTTTACGAATTGTTTTTGTTAGTTCTTTGGAACGTAGATTTTGCCATGGTATAACAGCTGGTTTTTTTATTATCCTTTTAGTTATTAAATCTTTTTTTTGTTTGTATCGTAAAAACTTCGAAATCGTATTAAAAGTTTAGGGGTTAGTTTTTTTAAGATTTCGTATAACTATATAGTACCGTCCCGGTTATATTGTAATATCTGTATATTTCGTTTGGGAATTTTTGAATTATAGTCGTTTTTGCGATTAAGGATATCCGTTTAGATATTTTTTTTCTTTTTTTGATATGATGTATTTTGAAGTTAAATTTTGATAAGAAAATTATTTAAGTTTTATGTTATTTATTTAATTTTTGTGCCTTTATAAACCGGGTAAGGTTTTTACGATCGGAGTAAATATTAAAGGGTTTTTTAGTTTTATTAAAGAAGGGTTTTAATTTTTTGAAAGCGTTAATAATTGTTAGTAGTTTTTTGTTATAGATCGGGTATTTAAGTTTTGCATTTCGAAATGCTTTCGAGTAATAGGTTATTAGGTATTATTTGTTATTATTTTTTAATTGTTTTAGGACGGTATTTAATGCGTAATTTAAGGCGTTTGTTTTTAGGCGTTTTTATTTATTTATACTGGGTAGTTTTATTATAGGTTTATTAATAATTACGTTTTTTAAGATTTCAAACGCCTTTTTTGCATTTTTTGGGAGTTTAAATTTTTTATTAACGTATTTTTTGGTAGTAAGTTTCGTTAATGGTTTAATTATGTCCCCGTATCCTTTGATTAAGTTTCGTACGTATTTCGTAAATCTTAAGATTTACCGGATGTTAGTAACGGTTACCTTATTAGAGATGGGCCAGTTTTTGATTACTTTTATTTTAAAGCGTTAAATTTTAATTTAGCCGGGAGTAAGTATATATTCCAGAAAGTTTAGCTTTTGCGTATACTATACGCTTTTAGCTAGGTTAATTCGGATGTTTGCCTTATTTAAGGTTTTAAGTATTTAAGCTATATATTGTTTGTGCTTTTTTAAAGTTTCGGAATAGATGAGAATGTCGTCGAGGTAAACGAATATAAACTTGTCCAGATATTATTGTAAAGTAGTTATAATTAGGCGTTGGAAACTGGCGGGAGTATTAATAAGCCCCATAGGTATTACTTGGTATTTGTAAAATCCGTATATTGTTTTAAATACCGTTTTCAATTTTTCTCCTTTAGCTATTTTGATGCGGTAATAACCGTTTCGAAGATTAAGTGCCGTAAATTATTTAGCTTTATTAGCGTTTTTTTTAATGTGTTTATAAGGGTTAAAGGGTATCTATTTTTGATCGTGATATCGTTAAGTTGTTTATAGTCGATAACTTTTTTGAAAACCAGGTTTTTATTTTCGTTAATTTTTTGTTTTTCGTTTTTGGTTTTTGGTACTATTAAAACGGGGTATCTAGTAGGAGAATCAAAAGGTCGAATATATCCTTTTTTTTAAATCGAATTAAATGGTTTTTCATAAGGCTTTTAACTTTTTAAGGTTTATGTGGTAAATTTTGTAAAGTTTAAGATGATGTTTTTTTTAATAAGTATCCGATGATCTTATTAATTATATGGTAGTCATTTATGAGTTTTTTTTATTTTTGAATAATTTTTTAAATTTTTGATATTTAGGTGGTATTGTTCCGATTTGATCTGATATTTGTATTTCTTTGATGATATAACGGATTTCCTATTCGTTCTTTTTAGGTGGTTTTTTGTTGCTTTCTTAGGAAAGTATTTAGTGTTTTTAGTTGATATATAGATTATTGGTTCTAAGTTATAGTATTTTTAAAATGATGTTATGTTCGGAAATATCGGCAATATTTAACGAGATTCGTTCTTAATATTCTTAAATCTAAACGGGAAGTTTTTTAGTTTTTCGCAAAATTCGTCCGTTTTTATATTTGGATAGGTTTCCGTTTATTATTCGTAATTTATAAAACTTTAACTTATATTTCTAAAAAACTTAATGTTTTTTTGTTACCGTAAGAAAAATAAAGTTGTTTTCGGCTTTTAAATCGATTATAACTTTAAATATATTGTTCTTATATTAAAGTGGAATTTCGATCTGATTACGTAATCCCTTTACTGCCTTGTATAAGGTCTTGTAAATTAAGGCTTTTTAATACCTTATTTTTAAGGGCCTTTAACGTTTTTTAACTTGTGATAATATCCAGCCTAAGAAAGTTTCTATTCGCGTACCTTTCGAATAACGTATTTAATGTATTAATTATTTTTATATTTGAACCATGTTTTTTTACCATATCTGCATTCGAAAATAATTGTTTTTTTCGGGCTCGATTTTTAATTTTGCATTTTTGGAGTTAAGTAGTTAAAAGTGTAATTTTCCGAAGGAGGTATTTTTATATTTAAAAGTTCGTATTAAATATAGAGTATCGAGGAATAATATAAGTATCCTTATAATATAACTTTTTGGCTTTATTTTAATTCGGGATATAAATAATAAAATCTGGGGTATTTTGGTTATCGAAAATTTCTATACATTTATATTCGTTATCTAATTTAATGCGTATTTTTTCGTTTTATTTAGGCTAAAAGTTATTATCTTTTTTAGCTTTAAGATATACGAGATAATCGTCGACGTAACAAACGGTAAAATATAATAATTCGTGCTGGTTTTTTCGGGATTTAGTATATACCGTATATTCGAAAAGCTCGCAAAGTTCCGGGGATAATTATCCGTAATTGCTAGCGTCGGGTCGAAATTAACCAATTTCGTTATATATTTTATATTAAAATATATCAAGATAATAAAAGCATCTTAACTTTATAGCTATCTTAAAGGCCGTTTATCCGGGGTAATACTTATAAGCCTTAACTTTAAAGTTTTAGTAAATAAAGTAATTTTCGTACTTTAAGATATCGTTTTGAATTTAAATAATAATAGCAATAGTAAATTCTAGCTGAAAGGAAATCGAATTAACTTTATTTTTTTTTTCTTTTGCCTTACTGTCGGTTTCTTATTTAGCCGTTCTAACCTTTTTCTGGGATTAAAAAATCTCTTTTTTCTTAAAGTTTTTCTTAGCAGGAAAACGGCATTCGCTTTTAAAATATCCCTTTTTGCCATAGTTAAAATACTTTATATTGGACTTATTTTTTTAAGGCTTTTTCGAAACGGTACTTACTTCCTTTTAAATCTTACCCTTATTTTTCTTAGTTCGATTATTAAAACTTTTATCGTTATTTCGTTTATTAGTTTCTTTTTTTTCGAAGTACCGGTTAAAAATACGTCGATTAGCAATAATTGCTTTATCAGTATATTCCTTAAAAGATTTTATTTTGGGTACCATATATATTTTATCCTTAACTTAAGGTTTTAAGCCGTTATAAAAAAGATAAAATAACGCGCTCTCGGGTAGATTAAAAATTGCGGTTAAGCGGTTAAATTTTGTCGTATATTTTGCAGCTAATTTAGTTTAAAAAAAAGTATAATTATTTTATTACGTATTATTCCTTATTTGGATTTTTAAATATAATTCGTATTCGAGTTTTAATATATCAGTAATCGTTAAAAATGTAATTAATAATATTTAAAAAAATTTTAAGGTAATTCTTTAAGTAATCCTTTATAATAAGTTCGAACTATAAAAAACCTTATTTAATAAGCAGCTAAAAAATAGCTATTACTTTTTAATAATCCTTTATTAAGAAGTTTTAATAAAACTTAAAGTAAGTTGTGGCTTAAACGAAAAATCCTTTCATATCTATAATTCCGTTATAAAATTTTGGGATAATTAATTTATAGCCCTTGATTTTTAGCATTACGTAATAATTAAAAGGTGGGATAATGGCTTTACGGTATCGATTAAGGCCGAATAATGGAAGTGTTAAAGTTCTTTCCTTTATTTCTCGGGTAAATTAAGCCATCCTTTTTTTAAGGGGCTAAGGTTTTTTTTTTTTTTTTTAGTTTTTTTAAGGCTTAGATTTTACGTAACAGAATTTCCATTTTTTCCTTAAGAGAAAGCTCTTTTTTATTTCCTTTTAGGCTTTAAAGTTCCTAAATCATTAGCTTTTTTCTTTTTTCGAATCTTTTTAAACCTTAATAATATCTTTTAAAGCCGGGGTTAGATGCTAGGTTTAAAAGGAAAAAGAGTTTCCCTTATCTTAAATTATAAAAGGCATAATATTATTAATTAATTAAAAAACTTTTTCGATAAAGGGTAAATCGTTTAATTTGGTTATTAATCCCTTATTAACTTATAACGGGGATCGGGTATATTATTTATCTTTTAAACGTTATTTTATAATATCGTTTTTATTAAGTTCAAAAAAGTTCATGCCTAATTAGGCTTAAAATCATCCGTCGGTTATTAATCAAAGAACTATTAAAGTGTAACGAACCTGTTATATATTTACCTGGAAATATAAGCAATATCCGAAAAAGGGTTTTAATTTAGAAGTAACAATAGGGCGAAAAATAATTTATTTAAAAGTTTATTTATTAAAAAGGTTTAAAGATTTTTTCCTTAATTAAAAAACGGTACGGTTACCTTTAACTAAAAGTTTAAATTAATAACTAAGGAGCGAAATTAAATAAGTATTATTTACATAGAAAACCGAATCATATATATCTTCATTCCTTAAAGTAAATATGTTGTAAATCTATATGATTTATATAATCTGGTTCCCAGATCATCCAGATCGACCAGATCACGTTAAAAGCCAAGTCTTCAATTATCCGAAGTTTAGCCATGACAGGTTTGCACTAGGCCACAAAGGTAGGTCTCCTTAAGACAGGAACCCCTATTCCTGTAACACTTGGTTTGGATATTTTTAGTAGCTAAATAAACTATCTTTTCCTTTTGGAAGGTTAATCCCTTTAACTTTTTCTGGTTATAATACTTTTTTATTTAGTTATATATGAATTCGAATTCGAATTTTTTTTAAATATAATTACTTAAGTTATTTTAATATAAGGATTACTTTAACGTTAATTAATTCTTCGTATATATCTTTATAAACTTTTGATATAAAACTAAAGTTAGCGTTTGTTAAAGTTATTTTAGTATTTTCGTAATAATTAATATTATAAACTAATTAGGCGATAAATAACATCTAAATCTAATTATTTTGCTCGTAATTAATATAATATCGTAAGTAAGTTTTTAATATTTGGTCAATTTTTTTAGTTTATCCATTTATTTAGGGTTTAAAAGTGCTAAATAATTTATAATATAGGCCTAATTATGTTATAAGTCTTTGCTAGAATTTTAAAGTAAACGTCGTTTCTTTATTTAAAATAATTTTCGTTAATAATCCGAATACTTTTAAAATATATTTCAAAAAAAATGTAAGTTATTTATTCCGCGTCCGTATTCTTATTATACAGTAAAAAAAATAGAAAAACTTAATAAATCGGTTAACGATTATAAATATATTATCGTAATATATGCCCATAACTAGGTTTTTTAATAATGGAAGTTTGATAATAAAGTTAAAAGTAACTAAATCTTATGGTTATTTTGCAACTGGTAATAGTTATAATTTTTCGTATGGTTTATGTCGTCGAGTCTTTGCCTTATTACATATATGATATTATTATCGTACTTTTTTTATTACTGATTTTATTTTAGAAAAAGAATAAATACGTTATAATCGTTTTAAAGTTTTGTAAATACCTAAATATCTATGTAATTAATATTCGTATATATTTCGTGCTAATGTTTTTTAGTATTTTTTTAAAAACTTAAATTTTTTTAATATTTTAATTTTTAAGTAAAGTATCATTATATTATTAAATTTTCTGATACAGGTTAAAAGGTGCTGCTTTAATTATTGTTTTTTGTCGTAGTTGCAGGTATTTTTCTAGCGTAATATCGAAGATTTAGTTATTAGCTTTAATTATCTTTTTTAAGGTCTGGTTTTCGGTTAAATACGTTTACTTTACCGTTTTTAATCTCTTTTAATAAATAATAATAAAGTTATATTTTGTTAGTTTTTTAGTATAACGTAATTATTATCCTATAAGTTCTTTAATAGTGGTAAAGCAAATAAGGTTTTTATAGTCGGTATATATGTTAACCTGGTGGAAATCTTTTTAAGGTATTATTTAAATTCTCGAAAAGCCTTAATAATGGCCATAAATTCTTTATCGGGAATGGCATAGTTTAACTTTACTTCTTTTAACTTGTAAAAGTAAAAAGCGATAATGTGTAAGTTACCTTAATTATTTCGATATCCGGTTACCGTACTTAAAACGTAATCCGAGGCGTCGGTTTTAAATTTAATTAGGCGGCTTAAATCGTATATAATTAATACTGGCTTACTGGTAATCGCGTCTTTAATTTTTTAAAAGGCGGTTTTCGTTTTTATCGTCTAAAGGAATTGTCACGGCGGCTGCCCTGTGAGCCACTGCGTCAAAAGATCAGCAATACTCCAAGTTCCTTTAGAGCACCCAGGGCGCCGTTAGCTATATATCTTCTTCTTCCTTTTGGGGCTAGCTAGGACGTGATAGGAATTTATTTCCTTTTTTTGTTAAGTTAGATAATCGCATAGTTATTTTGCTAAAACTTCAGATAAATTTTCTATAATAATTAGCAAATTCGAAAATGGTTTTTATTTCTTTAATTATAATAAGTATTTCTTATTTCTATATTGTAGTAATTTTCTTAAGGTTTATTTTAATACATCCTAGGGTAATAATATATTTTAAAATTTTTACTTCTTATATATAAAACTAACTTTTTTCCGTATTAATTAATAGGTTAGCGTCTTATAAGGCTTAAAGAATTATATAAACGTATTTTATATATTCCTCTTTATTTTTCGAATAAATGAGAACGTCGTCGAGGTAACAAATAACGAAGATATTTAAATACTTCCTAAGTATATGGTTAACGATTTGTTAAAAGATTACTAATACGTTCGTAAATTTAAAAGGTATAACGAAATACTTAAAAAGTTTATATTTCGTCTTGAAAGCTATTTTCTATTTATATTTTAGTTTAATACGGATTTAATTATATCTTTTTTTAATATTTAAGCTTATAAATTAATTCGTTCTGTAAAAGCGATCTTTTAGTTTGTTAATTAAGAGTAATAACGTTTTATCCTTAACCGTAATATCGTTTAGTTATTTATAATCGATAATTAAGCGTAACTTTCCATTTCTTCTTAATATAAAGAATATAAGATATTCGGCTAATAAATTAAAACGTTATATATAACTTTTCCGAAGCTTATTTTTAAGGTATCCACGTAATACCCATAATTTTATTTCGTTAAAGTTGTAAATTAGATAAAATCTGGTTAATGTTCCTTTTTTAAAAACTATTTTATAATCTTATTTAGTATGTTTTAATAATTTCGTCTTAAATTTTTTTCGAAATAGTCGTTTATATCTATAATACTGTAAAGGTATGTTAGCTATAGTTTTTAACTTTAGGGGTTAATGTTATAAGTAATCGTTTATCTTTTATAATTTTATTTTGATAGTAATAATAATGCGTCGTATTTGTTTAATAATACCCTTATTTCTTTTATATTTTATTTCTATAGGTAGTAAGGTTTTTATCGTATCCTTGTGCCTACATTCGTCGCTATTTTCGATTAAATATTAAAATCTTTTCGTAATTTTTTTATTAAGTGGATTATAAAACGAACTTTACCTGGCTAATTATTTAATCGATTAAAGGGCTATACTGGTATAGTTACAGTTTTCTAAGAATTATGTCGTAATTTCTTATTAGAACGATATCGAAATTTGTTATCTGGTTTTATTTATTAACGAAAATCTCGAAGTAATTAATTTTATAGGTAGTTTTCCGTTATCGTAAGTGAATGCTTAACTTTCTACGTTTTCGATAATATAAGATTTTATCTTTTCTTTTTATAGTAATCGAAATTAGTTAATTACGTCCGGTATAATATAATTATCTTTTGTTACTCCGTAATCTATAAATATAGTAAACCAATATATCTTAATTCGTACTTACAGCGTGATAAGGTCGTTTTTAGCTTTTATTATTACGTTTAAAGCTCTGTTAGGAAGTTTCTATTAGCTTTTTTAAGTCTTATTATTTTGCGACTTTTTTATAGGTAACGTTTGTTTTTTAACTTATTTTTTAACGCCTTAATACGCTTTTAGTTCTATTAATTAAAGGTTTATAATTGCTTTAATTATTTTTCCTATCGGCGTAAAGTAATTCGAATAGGAGGATTTATATCTGGAAGTTTTTTTTGCTGATATATTTTAATTCGTGATTCTTTTATCCCTTTTGTCATGCTAAAAACTGGGCATCGTATTATCTTATGTTTTCGTTTTTTTATTCTTAATTTTTCGTTACTTATTCGAGTCATCGGTAAAGGTTAAACGGAAGTTTAAATTATTAATTACTTTTAAGAATATCTTTATAATAATTTGGTAAATTTATTCTTTTTTTTATTTTGTGGTCGTACTATCCGAAATGGCATATAAGGTTTTTATCGGGGTAGGTATTTTTTTCGAGCTAATTTATTGCTGCTATAATAATGTTAATGATATTTTCCGAAGCGTATATCCTTATATATCTGTATTATCGTTAATTTTTAGGATCTTTTCCGGTTTAATTATGAAAGTCGAATCTATAATTATATATTCGTATAAGTCGTTTCTCGATATATTGTTATTTCTTTTATGTATTTAAGGTAATAGTCGCGTTTGTATTAAATACCATAAAGTTTTCCGTATTGGTTCGGTTATCTTAATAGCAGGTTTTCGTCTTAACTTTAATATTTCTTAATTCATGCATTTAGTTTTAATTATTCGTACCGTTATCGCCTTTTTTGTTAAGAACGGGAAAATAGCTTATTTTTTATAACCTTTTTTTATTCGTCGTGTTTCTTTAATTATTAAGTTATTATAGGTTTTATAATAAGGGTTCGTTATTTTTAAATAGTTACTTAAGATAGTTTTTTTACTCTTTATAATTTTTGGTGTACCGTTTTAAGGAGGTTATGGTAGTTTTCAATTTTATTTATATTTATTAATTTATTATTACTTTAGTTATTTCGGGGGGGGGGGGGGGGGGGG
>QJNU01000926.1:0-22871 GCA_004154915.1 Monosporascus ibericus
GCTCTATATATAGTGTGGGAGCCCCGGAACAACGTTGTTACGGGGTCTCTACAGCTCCTAGGGGCGTTGATGACTAAGCAAGTGACCCCTATTCTGCGACAGGTTTTCAAGGCTTTTTGATTCAGCTTATAATGATGGGCTAAAGGAGAAATTAGGAAAATTGATACGATATACTCCCCTCCCCATGGCCCCCGACTTCTAGGTTACTCCTTAAGACATGATCAAAGCCGTCACTTCTCGCTCTGGGCTAGTAACGTGGCCGCATCGAAGACTTCGGAAAAGGTGCCAGACTGCCCCTCCATCCATGGATGCTATGGAGTCGGACGATAAATGCGTGAGTGTTTCACAATCTCACGAATTAAACATGGTCCGGTGTCTTCTCAGCGGGAGAGCATTGTATGGGTCACCTTGCTGACTGCGGTTGGAGGCCTCGCCTCGTCATACCAGATTTTACCTATACGTGCATAACAGGCACTGGCTTGCTCTACATACACCAGCTTCGGGGTGTAGTGACGAATCCTTCATCCTCAATAATGGCGCTAAGGTGACAGCTTGCTTAGCGGGTACAGTCGTCCTCTTTTCTAAGGTGGATCTACTTTAGACATGATGTTCTCCCTGGGTAGCCTATTCTAAGAAGGTTTAATTTACACTGTTATTATCCTATTCACCTCCCTATCTGTGGAATATAAAAATCTACGTACGGGGAATGTTTACTCGGGGAAGAATATCCATACAGAGAATTCCTGCCAAAGCCACTGGAAGTCTATTGAAGGAGGACGAGTGGCTTAGCATCTATATGTATGAGATGATTAATCGGACGTTGCCACTGAAGGGGCTGAGGTCAGCTCGTCCAGTAAATGCTTGGAGACGCCCCAGAGCGAATCGGCTTCTTAGAAGCTTTATTATTACCAAGGTTCGGAAATTCCCACCGACAAGATCCACCACTTCCCCGGCAGCGTATCACATTGATTGCCGAATTCGGACGGAGCCGATACCTTCTCAAATTTAGGCCAAGTAAAATCTGGGGCCGTCATGTTTCTAGTGGCGTCGGATGGTCGACACAAGCTTTCACATTTACTACCGTGGACTTCTGCCGAAGCGCACTAAGCCGTCCCTGCAAATTAGCTACCTATATCGCATGAACATACTTAGCAGTGGTCATAACGGCATTCGCATGAAGTTGGCTCTCCCCTTTTCCTGAATCTCAATGCCAAATCTCACGCCTATGTATATCTAGCCCATGCTGCTTGCTCTATGGATGTCGGCTCTACGTCCGATATGATCCCCGTGCTCCCTGCTAATTTAGTCACCCTCTACCGGGGATGACATAATGAGTCCTACCCGCTAGGGTGCTACTATTCTTAAGTCTACAATGACCATAGGCGACCTAGCTTCCGTTTGTCATGGAAATAACCCATCAATCATCTTGTAAACGAGATGAAGCTGCGGCTGGTTTTTAGGATAACCTTCTCTCTATAGTATCAAGGCTTGCCCGCGAGAGTGTCAGCTGGACGGTCAGTATTTTAGCGTCTTTGCACCATGATTCCGTGTTTCCGTTTTCGGACGAACCACGAGCGGCGCTAGGAGAGAGCCCCTGCTTTCCCCACGTATAGCATGATTCCGCCAATTATCTGGAGCCGTCACTTGCCAGACCCTGCATCCTGCCGTAGACGGTGCTTCCAGAAACCAGAAATGTGCCGGTCGCCGTTGTGGGAATCTCAACCCTATTCAAGGGGGGCTACCTGGTCAGCTACGGGACTATGTACTCTGAATATAAGACTCCAAGAAGTCTCCCAAGATGCGGGTAGAAAGACTAATCGGACATAGATTTACGTTGCCATCTAGCTAGGCAGAAGTTGTAGATCAGCTGTCAGCCAAGATGATACTTCAAGTGTGGTTCTTGTCTATTCTTGCCTTCGCTTCTTCAGCCCTGGCTGCTTTCGGCTTTACTAAATCCGGAAACAACTATGTCATCGATGCCGGTTCAAGCAACCCTCTAGTTTTCACTGTCAATGGAGGGAGCTGCGACATCACCTCGATCAAGTACCGCGGAAAGGAGCTTCAGGATAGCGCCAAGGGCACTCACCTTTCTTCGGGTTTAGGCTCTGCCAATGTGAATGTTGAGAATATCTCCGGTGAAATAATGCCTTGCCGGAATTGTTTCGAATACCAACAGGGGCTAATACCTTTCAGGATCTTCCAACTATGTCAAGGTCACCTGCACTACATCAACCCTCACCCATTACATGGTCGTCAAGCAAGGAGATAGCACCATCTACCTGGCGACTCATATCACCGCCGAACCTTCGATTGGCGAGTTACGCTTCATCGCCCGCCTTAAGTCATCTGTGTTGCCGAATGAGCACCCGTTCGGTGCAGTGTCTACCACTGCCGGAAGCAGTTCGACAGTAGAAGGGTCAGATGTGTTTGTAGTCAACAGCCAAACTCGGTCGAAGTTCTACTCAAGCACCCGGTTCATAGACAGGGACGCCTCGTGTGTCTACGGCGGCTCTGGCTCAGACCTAATTCACGTTTGCACGATGGTGTCGAACTTCGAATCGTCGTCTGGTGGTCCTTTCTTCCGAGACATTGAGACAAACAATGCGGGTGCCGCAACGAACCTTTACTTTTACATGAACAGCGGCCATGTGCAGACGGAAGCTTTCCGTACGAACGTGTTGCACGGCCCTTATATGATGACCTTCTCGAGGTCAGGCATCCCTACCACCAGGATGTATGATACTTCATTCTTCTCAGAACTTGGCATCAAAGGTTATGTACCTACATCCGGACGTGGCTACGTGAAGGGAACCGCTTCCGGAGTCCCTAGCAATTACCAGGCCGTCGTTCACTGGTACAACTCCGAGGCCCAGTACTGGACCGTTGCATCTTCCAGCGGCTCCTTCCAGTCACCTGCCATGAAGCCGGGGACCTACACCCAAGTCCTGTATCAGACCGAGTACAAGGTCGCCACTGTGAGTGGCGTCAAAGTCAGTAAAGGTTCAACGACGACGGAAAACATCGCCAGCACGGAGAAATCACGAAACACCCTGTGGCAGATCGGAGACTATGATGGCCAGCCTACCGGCTTCCTCAATGCCGACAAGTTTCTCCGAATGCACCCTTCCGATGGGCGCATGAACAACTGGGGCCCTGTGACATACACCATCGGCAGCTCCAGAAACAGCCAGTTCCCCATGGCTATCTTCAAGTCGGTCAACAACCCCGTGACCATCAAGTTCGACCTCAACTCGGCTCCCGGGGACGCGACTCTGCGTATCGCCACCACGCTCTCTTTCGCCGGCGCCCGCCCGCAAGCGAAGGTGAACTCGTGGAGCGGACCAATACCCTCCGTCCCCAACAAGATCGACAGCCGTGGCATTACCAGAGGCGCGTACCGGGGCTACGGCGAGGTTTACGATGTTAAGATCCCGGCTGGCGTCTTGGTTGCTGGCTCCAACACTATCACCATCAGCGCTGCGTCGGGTAGCAGCGGAAGTACTTACCTCAGCCCCAATTTCATCTTCGATGCCGTCGAGCTCTTCGCTTAAGAGGTGGCTTTCTTAAGGCGGAATATTGCAGTTTTTAGATGGAAGTAAAGTTGGGAAACATGACTGTATATATTCGTAGCACTTCTGTGAAGTCTATCGCGATAAAGTACCGTCAATTACTAATGTCGTTGTGCATCTACTGAATATTGAGAGTTACTTTGGCTATCCATACTTGTGTCGCATAGTGTAATGACCTTTTTCTTTCATGCGTTTCCCCCTGATATCGTGATGCCCCGTGTCTCTCGGTCTGTTATGCTCTCAACTCGCCTTATCTGTAAAGCGGAGTCCGTAGCAAACCAATCAAGACGCTAACCGACCCAGTTAACGGGTAATATTCAGCATCAAGCATGGAGATGCAAAGGGACGTAGCCCACTAAGACCACTTAATCGCCTGTGGTATCATCGTCCACGTTGCGTCAGGGGCAAGAATACTCTAAGTGTATTGTGCATGGTCCAATTTACAGCTTATCCGTCTCATTCGTCCGGCTATAATTATAGGATCGAAACGTTTCAAAAGGATCTTGTGCGAGAACTTCGCTGTCTCCATTACCCCTGACTAGCCAATCTATTGAACATTGTCGGTATCCATAAAGTATGACCAGGCTAGGGCACAGACTGCGATGGTGAACAGATAAAACCACCACACTAGGCCTACAACGCCGTGTTGCACCCCGACTGCAAATACGTAACCTCCTAAGGCCGGACCTACTGCACGGGCAAGACTGGCAAGCATATGGCCACCGCCATGTATCGTTCCAAGGACTTTCTTCGATGGAGCTGCCTGGGTGAGGAGGATAACCGTGCTCGGGATAGCTATCGTCCGCGCCATTATCTGGGAGCAAGCGACGAGACCCAGAATGAACCATCGCAGACTGCTCCCGTCTGTAATCAGGGATAAGTATGGCACAGCTGCGTAAGTGATCGGGAAAACAAAGAGCGCGATACGGAACACGCCTCTCGCGCCCAAGCGTGCCTGTAATCGTGGGTAGATGAATAGTTGTAACAATATGCCGCAAACACCGAAGACGGAGAGCCAGAGGCCGACTGATGCTGATCCGAGACCCAAACCACCAGTGAAAGCGAATAGTGTTGAGTCGTTGTTGTCCGCTTCAGGGCTGCTGAGGTAAACAGGGAATATATGCATGAAGGCAGAGTTGTGAAGCGGAAGAAGGCCGAATGAGACCAATGAGCAAACCGCCTTACGTGTCCAGACTTTCCTGAAAGCTAACGAGTCTTGCTTTTCCTCGATGACCGCCACCGGTTCCAGTTTCTCATCGTATGACTCCGCTCCTTCCGATGAAGTTTCTTCCTCGGTACCCACGACCGTATATCCATGCTTTTTGTCGCTTGGAGAGAGATGCTTGATGAATCGAAATATTGCCGCACCAACTCTGAGACCAATATCGCTGTATGATTCTCTCCCGGGAAGAGTTTCTTTTAGACCCAGCACAGCAAGAATCCACGGGATACCTAGAATCACGGCAGTCATGAAAGGCGGCAAAGCGTATGGATATTGCAAGGCCCATTCCACCCCCTTAGAGTTTTCAGTGGTATTCCAAATCCCATGCGGTCCAAAAAGCCAAGGCAAGTTCTTCACAGGTTCCGCCAGATACCCGCTGAGGGCTAGAGTTACCACCATCCCCGGCTTGAACACTAGCGGTGTGATAAGAAATGCCTTAGTGTAGTACTTGCGTTCCTTGACTGTCTCGGCCGTTGCCGTTCGCATGAGACCGACATTGGCGTTGCCGAAGCCGGCGAGGGCTCTCCAGAACAGCAGCGCCCCGATTGACCTAGAGAGCCCAAACCCGATGTTTGCGAGGATCGAAACGCAAAGACCGCCAATAATAGAAAGCCTCCGTCCATATCTGTCCGATAACCGACCCCACGATAAGCTGAGGGTGAATTGCGCCAAGGGAAAGGCTGCGACGAGTAGTCCGGAGTACTGAGCTATGCGGCCGGCGTCATCGTCAGGTGTACCGTCTTCCGAGGGCGACAACACTGATCGGACGAGGTAGAAGACGTAGGGCAGGAGGCAGACGTTCGAAAGGGGCGCCGAAAGTCGACAGAGTGCAATGATAAAGAGCTGGTCTTTATTTGGTAGATCTCTCCATCGCACTTGCTCATCCGATCTCAAGGCCTCTTGCTTGGGCTGGTCAATCCTGGTATCGCTCTCGCGGCTGGCCTGTATCCTCCTCATTAAGCGGGAGTATTCTGTATCTGAAAGATATATCGGTGCTCGGATTGTCAGTATGGTTTATCACCACAACTATAAACTCACCCCCGAGGTACTATGGAATGTATCCGGACGTCACTCACCATTAGATGGCGCTGTTTTCCCAGCCTCGCATTCATCTTCCGCCTGCATCATTCGACAACCTTCGTAGTTTCTACTACCTCGAACCGAGACCTAAATGAGTGGGAGCGTAAGGGTCAAATAATAAGGTCCCTTTCTGGCTTCTGGTCGGCTGGTGTCGCTAAACTCTCATTTCTTGTATTAGAAACCTATTTCTGACTTCAGAGTCTCACCGCCTTGTCGTTTCGGTCGAGTACTTCGAGGTTCAGATGGAATTCGACTCCATTCCGACGAGAAGGTGATGCCTGCTCCGATCCTCCTATATATGTTGGCTCGGAACGTCGATCGGCATTGACCCATTAGGCGTAAAATCATTACCCTTTCCGTCATCGCGGTACCGGTACCGCAATTATCCAGATTGTTTCACTCCGAGTGAACCTGAACATTCTCATTCCTTCAAAGAACCAGGGTTGTTATTAGGGAAGGATGACCCATGTCCATTTCCTATTTAACCGTCGCCTCCTGGCACATGGCCCTTAGCGCAAGTGGAATCGAGCATTACAAGTTATCTCCTATTCGTCGCATGCGACCATGAGCACCCGGCCGCTTGAGCATGCATATTGGGTCGCAGCTGGCCAAACTCTCACTGCCGTGAAGATCCGTGAGCTAAATGCGGGGAATTACATGGGTCTCGTTGGGCTCCACCCACTTTATACGAAAGGCGGCTCGTCAGCCATCGTTGGGACAAACACCTATGACATGGTGCAAAGCATTTGTATGCCTCCCCAAAGAGTTGCAATGTGCGCCACATGCTCAGCTAAAGAAGTGTTCGCTATTTGGGAAGGAATAGTGTTCCTATTGCTATGGTTCCGATGTGCCCGTCCCTATTTTATGTCGTACGATCGGTTCTGCCCACGCCTCGTTAGCCGCCTTCTATAACCAGCTTTCTCCCGCGGAATCAGCATCTACACCCATTATCAGTAACGAAGAATGTTCCTGATTTCGAAGGCAGTACTTCGACTGCATATCGTATGTGTCTTCTTCGCGATTGGTTCGTTCGTCTGGGGGTAAGTCATAGGGAACTTTCATTCCCGTTATCAATCGGCGCAGCGTCTCAAATTGCTGTCTTGGTTCGAACACACCTTACCGGAACGGAAAAGTTTGATAAGCGGCATAATTCTTAAAATGCTGCCCAAATCCATGATCGGGTTCACTTCTGTTGGGTTGACCCTTACCCTGCCCAGCTATCAGGGTGGCGATCAGAATGCCCGCCAGGATTAACTCGCAACCTATTTGAAATGGACTTAAGTATTCATTGCACATCAGGATAAACGTCTCTATCCATATCGTGAAGCATTTGACGCACTATTGACGCTAATGACACTCTACGCAGTTACAATGTTGGCATACTATCATCTGTGCTCGTTCATCCTGGCTTTGTTGAGACCATGGGCCATCCTACGCCTTCGCAAAAGGGTCTCATAACAGCTATTTACTACCTAGGGACGTGGACGAGCTACATCTTCCTCTCGCACCCAGCCAGTGATCTGTTCGGTCGCCGTTATGCCGCATTAACAGGTATTGTCACAGTAGCTGTTGGCAATGCAGTCGAATGTAGTGCGAGGGGCCCTGGTGCTTATGCTATGATGGTTGCAGGCCGTATCATCTGTGGCATGGGCGTTGGCATTGTTTCGACATCCGTCCCGTTGTACCAGAGGTTCGCCTGTCCAGATTAAACACTCTGAAGGATGTGGCGCTCATAGAATGCTCTAGTGAAGTTGCGCCTGCTGGAGAACGTGGCAAATACGTTGTCCTCAACCACGTGGGATTTGTTGCTGGTCTCGCGTCTGGATTTTGGTGAGGACCCTTTTAACTCAATTTGAACTTAGCTTACGAGGGGCTGCTAGGGTTGGGTATGGCGTCACGTTCTGGGACGCAACGGAGTATGACATCAACATCTCATGGCGCGTGTCCTTGGCGGTCATCCTCATCCCGTGTTCCATTTTTGGCGGCGGGCTACCATTTCTCCCAGAATCGTAAGCAGCAACCATACAAGAGACTTGCGTGGGGCCCTACTAAGTCAAAACAGGCCACGTTGGCTAGTTGAACATGGCCACTACGAGAGAGCCCGGAGATCGCTTCGTTGGCTCCGAGAAGGGAGCTTTGCTGATGAGCAGATCGAAATCGAGCTTGCCAGGATCGGAGAAGACGTGGAGGAATACAAGACATCTGGGAACAATTGGCTATCGCTGTTCAGGAACCGCAACCTGTTCAACCGCCTCTGGCGGGCTTCGCTGCTTCAGTTCATGGCTCAAATGTGCGGCGCAGCTGCGATGAAATATTACTTGCCTACGTTGCTCGCAGAGCTGGGGGTCTCTACTAGGATCACCCTTATGGTCGGTGGTATCGAGTCGACTCTGAAGATCGGAATGACTATCATCGATATATTCCTCATTGACCGTCTGGGCAGAAGGGCAACACTTGTGGGTGGGTGCATTGCAATGGGCCTCGGCATGCTGGTACGTCGACTTGATACTGCGCTAAGACATGTCGGCTGACAACAGTTAGATTAATGGGGTATTCGGACAAGTATATCCAGACAATTCCAATTGTGCCGCTGATATTGTGTGTATTATCTTTATCTTTATATACGCGCTAGGGTATAGTATGGGTTTTGGCCCTACTGCGTGGGTATATGGTTCGGAGGTATGTCTGCTGGCGCATATTATGAAAAATCAGGCTCACCTGACGAATAGATATTTCCAACTTCCGTACGGGCTCGTGGACTCAACTTTTCCGCATCTGGGGGTGCCATCGGTTCCATCATCACCGCCCAAGTCTGGCCTGTTGGAAATGATAATATCGGGTCGCGGATTTACTTCTATTTTATGGGCATCAACTTCGCCTGTATCCCGGTACGTCCCACACCATATCCTCCCTATTCGAATTACTTGAATGGGTTGATTTCGCATTGCTTCGAAATTCTGGTGTCGTATATCTGAATAGTCAGGGGCTCGGAGCAGTCCTGTTTCGCTCGGCTCGCCTTGCGCTAGAACAGCGAAAGTGCTAACACACCCTTACGCAGATAATCTATTTATTCTATCCAGAGACTAAAGGCCTCTCGTTAGAAGACATGGACTTCATCTTCCATGTAAGACTCAGAACAGGAGAAAGCGACGACCCTGATGATGTCACACGCCCTTTGTTGCCTAAGAATATTAGCCAGAATACAAGGGTCTAGAATACCAAGGCCTAGAATACCACATGGTCTTCTATGCTTTGCTATCAGGCGGCCATGTTTTGAGTCGCCGTTTCGTTAGATCGCTCGCTCCATTTAATCATCGCTGTAATATATGGAATTTAAATGGATATGAGCAGGTCCACTGCTGCATTTTGTCCGCATGTTCATCGTTATAAAGTATCCACGTTCAAGATGTCATCTCGAAAGCCACTGAGCCATGTGGTAAGACAACCACAATGCTTACAGCATTATATGTAGTTTTACAATATTATGAGACCCTGACATCACACACTGAAGCATATATTTGGCTGAAGAAGAAGGAATTATCTGGTTGACCTCTAAGAGGTCCTATCTAAATACAGAGGGTAGCAAAGCCTCCTTAAATACACATAAAAACAGCTGCGGCTGAGAGAAAACTGTATCAGAACGCATAAAGTAAGCTTCCTTCAGGAGCTGATCAAACCAAGCCAAGGCCTAGTTATTTGATCACCTTTAGCTGGGTTTGATACACCCCTCCAGCTGTTAGGAATTAACAGCTGAACTTCTTACGAATCTAAATATTACCCGAGAGGGAATAATAATGGTGGTTTAAAGCAAAGGAAAGAATCTTTTAGGTGTTATAAACCTGATATCATACTGATAGATTACAGAAGCTTTATTGGAAAGCTAGGTTTTGGTATTAAAGTAGGTACGATGGAAGGAAATAATAAAGGAAACGGGAGCAGTAATTCCTGTTGTTGCAGCATAATAATGCTGTTATAACGAAGCTTTTTTTAAGCTTTTTCGAGCTTTAAAGTAACGTTTTGAAGGTTTAGTAACCTAACGAATTTTTGATGTTTTTGGGGCCCAAGTGGCTTCGTGAAGTTATTCGCAATTATTGCCGTAGTGGGCGTTTATTCGATATTAATCTTTTTCGTGGCGAAGGTTTCGCGGAATTAATGGCTGTGGATATTAACGTGCTTTAGCTTCGTAATTAGTCGTATAGCTTTTTCGGTAACGAGCCGTATCGTCTGCTTGTTATTTACCTGGATAACCAGCTTTTTATTTAGCTTTAGGCTTATAGCTTTAAAGAGCCTTTGTATAAAAATTGCTTTCTTAATAGTTTAAAAAAGGGTTAATAGCTTTATTTCCGTGCTTAAGGTGGTAATTGTATCCTGCTTATTAGCTTTTTAAATGATGGGATTACCGAATAATGATATTACGAATTCCTGGAAGTTTTTGCGGTTAAGGTTATCCGCAAAAAATGCGTTATTCGAATAAAGTAACGATCGTACGTTAGGTTTTTCGTTATTACCATATTGTATGGTAAGGTAACGCGTATAATATCCGTAAAACAGGGCTTTAACGACGGCGTTATGGTAAATAGGATTTGGGTTCTTATTATATCGTAATAAATAAGATGCAGCTTTAGTTATGTCTGGGCAAGTGGTAATAGCTTTATATAGCAAGCTGCCGACCTTTTCGAGGTAATCCTTTTTCGAAACTGTAAACGTTTCGCTTTCGAATTTTTTTAACTCCTTTTATCTAGGGACCTTAAAATGACGTTTCTTAATTTTGGAAAGGTTAAAACGTAAATATATCTTTTCCCAGTAAGCGTCCTGTATTAGCTATAGCTTTTTAGCCTTACGGTTACGTAGGATACGTATCTTAAGGAATTACTGTAACTTTTTAAGATCGACGATATGGAAACGTTACGTTAATTTTGCAAAAAATTCCTCCGCGCGTACCGTATCTCGAGTCCTATATATCATAGATATATCGTTAACGTAAAAGAATAACGTTAACCAGCCGTTAGTTATAACGTATAGGTTATTCGGAACCGGTTTTAAATTTAGGTTTTTTAAACCTGCAGATAGGTTTTGTTACCATAAAAAAGGCGACCGCTTTAAGCCGTATAAGGCCTTTAAGAACTTTAAATAAAAACCTGGACGTCCGAACCTTTATAAAAAACGTACGTATATTAGTTCGTCGATTTTGTTATGCAGGAATACGTTGATAACGTTTAGCTAACAAAGTTCCAGGTTAAATCGGGCTATAATAACCATTAATATACGAAATAACCTTTTTGTAAACGTGGATATATAAGCGTTAAGCTTTTTACAAAGTTAAAGGTTATTACGGATAACAATTTTAACCTTAAATTTTTAAAGTATTTTATTTTTATTAAATTTGTAGGTAAATATTTATATTAACGGAAAAATATTATTAAGGCCGACGTTATTAATCGCCTTTTAAAGTATGGTAATAATAACTAACTACTTTACCCGATATATTTAATCTTATTCCTTTCGCGTAATTACCTTTCAGTTTTCGGCGTATTTATGCTATATAACTTCCTGTTAATTTTTAGGTGTAATAAGGAAATTATTACGATAAAGGCGTTCCGGCTTAATTATTACTAAAAAAATAACGTTAAAAACGGTTAAATATATATTACGTTTTTCGAATTCTAATTTATAACTTATATTAACCGAAAATAACTTTTTTTTTTTTTTTACTTTTAATCCTAGATTTAATAATTATTAAGGGATTTAAAAAATTTAATTCGGTACGGCGTTATTATAATTAAGAAGAACTTTTCGACGTATTTTAAGCTTTATTTAATAACGGTTCGTAATATTATTAATAACCTACATTTTCGAAGTCTGGAGTAACTTTTGGTATAGGCAAACTTTATAAAGGGTTTTCGCTTTCCGAATTATCCGTTTTGCCTTAAAAATAATTAAAGTCGTTTTTGGAATTGTTGCTAATAATTAAATTAAAGGATTCTTTTTCCGAATTACGGTTTTCGTTAGTTTTTATCTTTTTAACTTTTTGTAAAATATTTTAATCGGGAGAATTTATAGTTATTATGATAATATTATATATAAGTTCTTCGTTTTCGATAGATGAACCTTACGCTGCCATATTATTTATTTTTTTAGTAATATTTATATTTAAGGGGTTATTATTAAAAATAGCTTTTAAAATCCTTAAGAAGGTTATTACTTTAGGTAGGATAAGTATGTTATCGATCTGATCGTTTAATTTCGCGATTTCGATCGACGATTTCTACGGTTAATTATTTTAATACTTTTTCGTCTCGTCGAAGGTGACGTCGCGGACGGTAATAATACGTTGTTACGAAGGAACCTATACGCGGTATATATTATTAATTACGTAACCGATTAAATAACCGATATACGTTTTAAGGTTAATTTTTTTTAAGCGGTTTGCTTTTTAATAAATTGTTTCCGTAAGTACATAAACCTTTAATTTAAATAGGATAACGTTCGTAACGTTCGTTTTTAGGCCTTTTTCGGGTATAAATATTTTATTTTTTTTAGCGATTTATTTATTTAGGACCTGGATAGATATTTTTTAGTTTAGGGCTTTAATAAGTATGCGGTTAATAATATATGTAGTTGTTTTAATAATTTTAAGTTATAGGTTAAAAAAAAGGTTGTTATTAATTATTAGGTAACGTACCTTCGTAATAATTAAGTTTTCGGCGCGTTTTTAAACGTTTACGGGCTTTTTGGTATACGGTAATAACGTTTTATGCGAAATTTTTATATTAAAAAATTATTTCCGGAATTTCCGTCCGAAAGAAGTTTTTCCGTTTAATACGATCGTTTTAACCTTAATATGTTGTTATTTTTTTAGGAAAATTACTGCGTTTATTAAGGCGGTAAACGCGTATTTTTTCCGTTTTATGGTATAACTGATTTTAGCTTCGATAATAAGATAAATAATAATTAATGCTTTTATGCGATCGTTAAAAGCGTTGTTAAATTTAAAAAGGTTAATATATATCGTAATAAAAGGTTTACGTTCTTTAATTTACGGTTTTCGCGAGACTTTTTTTTAAACTTTTTTAATAACGTAATCTTGGTAGTCGATTTTTGACGGTAGTTAAATCTTTGTTCCGGTAACTGCTTGCATTATTTTTTTTAAAGCCTTAAGGCTTAAATGGGCAAGTTTTCGGTATTATAACGTAACGTTTCCTTTTAAGGGTTTTAAAGGACGTCGGAAATCGTTTCCGTAAAACTTTTTTAATTTCGAAGAAAGGAATTTTTTAATTAAGGATTCCGTAACGAAATTTTTGTTTTCGTTTTCGAAGATAATTTTATTTTTAGGGTTATTTTCGTTTTTTAGGACCAATTCGTTAGGCTTTTAAGTTATTATAAAAATTATTAAAAGGATAATATCGTCGTTATTATTTTCCGGGGTTACCTTAATGTAGTAAATAATGGGCTGGCGTTTAATTTATCGTATTTTTATTATTTCTGTTTTTAACGTCCGTAATTCCTTATAATATACGATATCGGTTTCGTAATTTTAATAAATCTTAACCTATTAAAATAATTTGTACGAAGTTAGGTTGGTATGTATTTTAAGGATATAAAGGTAATTTTTTAAGAAAAAGGTATTAATTCTTTCGTTTAAAGTGGTAAGCGCGATTTTTCGCGTTTTTTCGCCTAGGATATTTAAATATTTTCTTTTAACTAGGAGCCTTTTGCTTACTGTAGAAAGGTATAGATCGATAAAGTTAACCTTCCGATTTTCAACATAAAAATTTAAACATATATTTAATAACGTAAATTTTTTAAAATTATATCCGGTAATAACGTTATTAATTTGAAGGTCTGTAAGTAAAGGAAATCCTTTAATAAAAAGCGTAAAAACTAATTAAGGAATTTATAATTTCGATTCCTTTTTAATACGCTTAATAGCTGCCTTTAAAGCGTTGGTTCCGTTTGCGATATGTTTATCTACCTTTTTTCTAACTTCGGGGTTTTTAATCCATTTATTAGCTTTGATTTTTAAGCATATGTAAAGGTATTTTTTGAAAAAGTAGATATTTCCGTAAATATACGTCCGCGGGGGTTAAAAATTATTTCGGTTATTATTTTGGTTATTATTCCGGTTACTATTATTCGAAATGTTCTGAAAGGGCCCCGTTTAATTAAGGGTTTTTCTGTTAAGGGTGATACCGAATGTTCCTCGTGACAACTGTTCGGCGGTGACGCCCTGGGCCTTTCGTAACCTTATATGGTTGCGGAAGCGCTTTACGAGCTTCTGTATTGACGGCAGCTCGGTGGCGTCCTTGCCGTCGAACATGGCTTCCTTTACCGTAGTAGTCTGGGTGATAAAGAAGTCGGGTAAGAAGGCGTTTATAGCCTTGAAAAAATCAAGATAACCGTAAAACCCTGAAATAGTTAGGATTTAAAGTTTTTCGGCTTTAATGTACGTTTTCCAGTATTTGGAAAGTTATGCATTTATCTGGATCCTGTTAGTTTTTAACGCTTTTTTATATCGAGCGTCGACCTCGTAAATCCGAACGTTATTATTAGGCTTAAATTCGCTTTTTAAGGTTAATAGTTTATCTCGAAGTATGGCTTTTTTCCAGTATATTTAATGATAATTAGGATAAACGGATTAATTAAGGAACGTATTAACTTTAACGAACGCCTTTTTTTAAGCTATGAAAAAGGTCTGTTATCGATTAAAGATTTTTAACGCCTTTTAAAACTTCGTATCTGTTTTTGGATTGAGATCCAGTTTATTAAAAGCGTTATTATCGAAGTTCTTAACGATCGGATAGATCGGTTTTTTTATTAACGTTGGTGCGTGGGTTGTATTAGGGTTGATATACTTTTATAACATGCCAGCTTTCGAGCTGACGTGGAATTCGAAAGTATTATATTTTCTAGGGGTCCCCTTTTTAAAAAGGAACGCCTTAAGGCGTCCTAAAGTCTTATTAGGGTCTGTTAACGGGGAAGGAATTATGGCTTTAGTCGTAATATAAGAAAGATAGGTAAGTTAAGGTAATAGAAATAGCGGCTAGGACTCCTTTGTAAAGGGCGGCAGTAGGTTATAAAGTTATTGCGGGAGCGATGGCAAGGATCCGAATAGCCTTAAAGCGACGTATATAACGTATATAACAAGATGTATTAAAGCATAACTAACAAAAAGTGCGGACCGGGCTTATAATTATAAGACCCTGATATCATATACTAAAGCATATATTTGGCTGAAAAAGAAGGAATTATCTGGTTAACCTTTAAAAGGTCCTATCTAAATACAGAAGGTAGCAAAGCCTTTTTAAATATACATAAAAACAGCTGCGGCTAAAAGAAAACTGTATCAGAACGCATAAAATAAGCTCCCTTTAGGAGCTGATTAAACCAAGCTAAGGCCTAGCTATTTGATTACCTTTAGCTGGGTTTGATACACCCCTTTAACTATTAAGAACTAATAGCTAAACTTTTTACGAATTTAAATATTACCCGAAAGGGAATAATAATAATGGTTTAAAGTAAAGGAAAGAATCTTCTAGGTGTTACAAACTTAATATCATATTAACAGATTACAAAAGCTTTGTTAGAAAGCTAGGTTTTAATATTAAAATAAATATAACGAAAAGAAATAATAAAGGAAACGGGAGTAATAATTCCTGTTATTGTAGCGTAATAATATTATTATAACGAAGCTTTTTTTAAGCTTTTTCGAACTTTAAAATAACGTTTTAAAAGTTTAATAATTTAACAAATTTTTAATGCTTTTAGGATTTAAGTGGTTTCGTAAAGCCATCCGTAATTATTGCCGTAATGGGCGTTTATTCGATATTAATTTTTTTCGTAATAAAAACTTCGCGGAGCTAGTAATTATGGATATTAACGTATTTTAGCTTCGTAATTAGTCGTATAGCTTTTTTGGTAACGAACCGTATCGTTTGCTTATTATCTACCTGGATAACCAACTTTTTATTTAGTTTTAGGTTTATAACTTTAAAAAGCCTTTATATAAAAATTACTTTCTTAATAGTTTAAAAAAAGGCTAATAATTTTGCTTCCGTATTTAAAGTGGTGATTATATCCTGCTTATTAACTTTCCAAACGATGGGATTACCGAATAATGATATTACGAATTTTTAAGAATTTTTGCGGTTAAGGTTATCCGTAAAGGATGCGTTATTCGAATAAAGTAACGATCGTACGTTAAGCTTTTCGTTATTACCATATTATATAGTAAGGTAACGCGTATAATATCCGTAAAGTAGGGCTTTAATAACGGCGTCGTAATAAATAAGATTTAAGTTCCTGTTATATCGTAATAAATAAGATATAACTTTAATTATATCTAGGCAAATGGTAATAGCTTTATATAGCAAGCTGCCGACCTTTTCGAGGTAATCCTTTTTCGAAATTATAAACGTTTCGTTTTCGAACTTTTTTAACTCCCTTTATTTAGGGACCTTAAAATAACGTTTTTCAACTTCGGAAAGATTAAAACGTAAGTATATCTTTTCCCAGTAGGCGTTCTGTATTAGTTACAGCTTTTTAACCTTACGGTTACGCAAAATACGTATCCTAAGGAATTATTATAACTTTTTAAGATCGACGATGTAAAAGCGTTATGTTAGCTTTATGAGGAATTCCTCCGCGTATGCCGTATCTCGAGTCCTATATATTATAAATATATTATTAACGTAAAAGAATAACGTTAATTAACCGTTAGTTATAACGTATAAGTTATCCGGAACCGGTTTTAGATTTAGGTCTTTTAAACCTGCAGATAGATCTCGTTGTTACAGAAAAGGCGACCGCCTTAAGCCGTATAAGGCCTTTAAAAGCTTTAAATAAAAGCTTGAACGTCCGAACCCTTATGGGAAATGTACGTATATTAGTTCGTCGATTTTGCTATGTAGGAATGCGTTAATAACGTTTAGCTAACGAAACTCCAGGTTAAATCGGGTTATAATAATTATTAATATACGAAATAACCTTTTTGTAAACGTAAATATATAAGCGTTAAACTTTTTACGAAGTTAAAAATTATTATGGATAATAATTTTAACCTTAAATTTTTAAAATATTTTATTTTTATTAAATTTGTAGGTAAATATTTATATTAACGGAAAAATACCGTTAAGGCCGACGTCGTTAATCGCCTTTTAAAGTATAGTAATAGTAATTAATTATTTTACCCGATATATCTGATTTTATTTTTTTCGCGTAATTATTTTCCAGTTTTCGGCGTACTTATGTTACATAATTTTTTGCTAATTTTTAGGCGTAATAGGGAAATTATTACGATAAAGGCGTTTTGGCTTGATTATTATTAAAAAAATAACGTTAAAAACGGTTAAGTATATATTACGTTTTTCGAATCCTAGTTTATAACTTATATTAACCGAAAATAACTTTTTTCTTTTTTTACTTTTAATCCTAAATTTAATAATTATTAAGGGATTTAAAAAATTTAATTCGGTACGGTATTATTATAATTAAAAAGAACTTTTCGATATATTTTAAGCTTTACCTAATAACGGTTCGTAATATTATTAATAACTTGCATTTTCGAAGTTTAGAATAGCTTTTGGTATAAGCAAACCTTGCAAAAGGTTTTCGCTTCCCGAATTACCCGTTTTATTTTGGGAATAATCGGGGTCGTTTTCGGAATTATTATTAATAGTTAAATTAAAGGATTTTTTTTCCGAATTACGGTTTTCGTTAATTTCCACCTTTCTAGCTTTTTATAAAGCATCTTAATCGGGAAGATTTATAGCTATTACGATAATATTATATATAAATTCTTTATTTTCGATAGATAAACCTTACGTTATTATATTATTTACCCCTTTAATAATATTTATATTTAAAGGGTTATTATTAAAAATAGCTTTTAAAGTCCTTAAGAAAATCGTTACTTTGGGTAAAATAAGTATGCTATCGATTTAATTGTTTAGTTCCGCGATTTCGATCGACGATTTTTGCAGTTGATTATTTTAATACTTTTTTGTTTTGTCGAAGGTAACGTTACGGACGGTAATAATACGTTATTGCGAAAGAACCTATACGCGGTATATATTATTAATTACGTAACCGATTAAATAGCCGATATATACCTTAAGGTTAATCTTTTTTAGGCGGTTTGCTTTTCGACGAACTGTTTTCGTAAATATATAAACCTTTAATCCAAATAGGATAACGTTCGTAACGTTTACTTTTAGGCCTTTTTCGGATATAGGTATTTTATTTTTTTTAATAATTTATTTATTTAAGATTTAGATAAATATTTTCCAGTTTAGGGTTTTAATAAGTATGCGGTTGGTAATATATATAATTGCTTTAATAGCTTTAGGTTATAGGTTAAAAAAAAGGTTGCTGTTAATTATTAGGTAACGTACCTTCGTAATAATTAAGCCCCCGGCGTATTTTTAAACGTTTACGGGTTTTTTGGTATACGGTGGTAACGTTTTATGCGAAATTTTTATATTAAGAAGCCATTTTCGGAATTTCCGTCCGAAAAAAGTTTTTCCGTTTAATACGATCGTTTTAACCTTAATATGTTGTTATTTTTTTAGGAAAATTACTGCATTTATTAAGGCGGTAAACGCGTATTTTTTCCGTTTTATGGTATAGTTAATTCTAGTTCCGATAATAGGATAGGTAATAATTAATATTTTCGTACGACCGTTAAAAATGTCGTTAAATTTAAAAAGGTTAGCATATATCGTAATAAAGGGTTTGCGTTCCTTAATTTGCGGTTTTCGCGAAACCTTTTTTCGAGCTTTCTTAATAGCGCAGTCCTGGCAGTCGATCTTCGACGGCAGCTAAATCTTTATTCCGGTAATTGCTTGTATTACTTTTTTTAAAGCCCTAGGGCTTAGATAAGCAAGTTTTCGGTACTATAGCATGGTATTTCTTTTTAAGGGTTTTAAAGGACGTCGAAAGTTGTTCCCGTAAAACTTTTTTAATTTCGGAAGAAGGAATTTTTTAATTAAGGGTTCCGTAACGAAATTTTCGTTTTCGTTTTCGAAAATAATTTTATCCTTAAGGTTATTTTCGTTTTTTGGAACCAGCCCGTTAGGTTTTTAGGTTGCTATAAAAATTATTAAAGGGATAATATCGTTATTATTATTTTCCGGGGTTACTTTAACGTGGTAAATAACGGGTTGGCGTTCGATTTATCGGATTTTTGCTATTTCCGTTTTTAACGTTCGTAATTCCTTATAATATACGACGTTAGTTTCGTAATTTTAATAAATTTTAACTTATTAAAATAACCTATGCGAAATTAAGTTGGTATGTATTTTAAGGATATAAAGGCAATTTTTTAAAAAAAAGGCGTTAATTTTTCCGTTTAAGGTAGTAAACATAATTTTTCGCGTTCTTTCGCTTAGGATATTTAGATACTTTTTTCCAGTTAGGAGCTTTCCGTCCATTATGGGAAGGTATAAATCGATAAAGTTAGCCTTCCGGTTTCCAATATGGAAGTTTAAATATATATCTAATAACGTAAACCTTTTAAGATTATATCCGGTAGTAACGTTATTAGCCTGGGGGTTTATAGGTAAAGGAAGCCTTTTAATAAAAAGCGCAAAAGTTGATTAAGGAATTTATAACTTCGATTCCTTCCTAATACGTTTAATAGCTACCTTTAAAGCGTTAATTCCGTTCGCGATATGTTTATTTACCTTTTTCTTAATTTCGGGGTTTTTAATTTACTTATTAATCCTAATCTTTAAGCATATATAAGGGTATTTTTTAAAAAAGTAGATATTTCCGTAAATATACGTCCGCGGGGGTTAAAAATTGTTCCGGTTATTATTTTGGTTATTATTTCGGTTATTATTATTCGAAATGTTTTAAAAGGGCCCCGTTTAACTAAGGGTTTTTCCGTTAAGGGTAATACCGAACGCTTTTCGTGATAACTGTTCGGCGGTGATGCCCTGGGCCTTCCGCAACCTTATATAACTACGGAAGCGCTTTACGAGTTTCTGTATTAACGGCAGCTCGGTGGCGTCCTTGCCGTCGAATATGGCTTCCTCTACCGTAACAGTCTAAGTAACAGAAAAGTCGGGTAAAAAGGCGTTTATAGCCTTAAAGAAATTAAGGTAGCCGTAAAACCCTAAAACAGCTAGGATTTAAAGCTTTTCGGCTTTAATATACGCTTTCCAGTACTTGGAAAACCATATATCTATCTGGATTCTGTTAGTTTTTAACGCTTCCTTATATCGAGCGTCGACTTCGTAGATCCGAGCGTTATTATTAGGCTTAAATTCGCTTTTTAAGGCTAACAGTTTATTTCGAAATATGGCTTTTTTCCAGTATACTTAATGATAATCAGGATAAACGGATTGGTTAAGGAACGCATTAACTTCGGCGAACGCCTTTTTTTAAGTTATGAAAAAGGTTTGTTATCGATTAAAAACTTTTAACGCCTTCTGGAACTTTGCATTTACTTTTGGATTAAGATCCAGTTTACTAGAAACGTTGCTATCGAAGTCCTTAACGATCGGATAAATCGGTCTTTTTATTAGCGTTAATGCGCGGGTTATGTTAAGGTTGATATACTCCCACAGCATGCCAGCTCTCGAGCTGACGTGGAATTCGAGAGTATCATACTCTCTAAGGGTCCCCTTCTTGAAAAGGAACGCCCTAAGGCGTCCTGAAGTCTCATCAGGGTCTGTTAACGGGGAAGGAACCATGGCTTCAGTCGTGATACAGGAGAGACAGGTAGGCTAAGGTAACAGGAATGGCGGCTAGGACTCCTCTGTAAAGGGCGGCAGTAGGTTACAGAGTTACTGCGGGAGCAACGGCGAGGATCCGAATAGCCTTAAAGCGACGTATATAACGTATATAACAAGGTGTATCAAAGCACAATTAACAAGAAGTGCGGACCGGGCTCATAACTATGAGACCCTGACATCATACACTGAAGCATATATTTGGCTGAAGAAAAAGGAATTATCTGGTTGACCTCTAAGAGGTCCTATCTAAATACAGAGGGTAGCAAAGCCTCCTTAAATACACATAAAAACAGCTGCGGCTGAGAGAAAACTGTATCAGAACGCATAAAGTAAGCTCCCTTCAGGAGCTGATCAAACCAAGCCAAGGCCCAGCTGTTTGATCACCTTCAGCTGGGTCTGACAAATATGGCACGCTCAGAAACGGCCCAGCCAGTACTGCCATTGTAGTAACAAATATCTATGGCTGTCGGATACAGTGGCTCTACTGTCGATTTGAATTGGAGTGTCGCGCCCCACAAGTTGGCTTGGCAACACACGCTTTTTTTGTATGCAACATACCAGAGCCTTCGAATCAGCAGGACAGACCTTATTTAATCTAATTATAACCCGAATTAATGTATTCGTAATAAGTTTCATGGTATTTTAAAGCGTATATACCTTTTATTCCTGATTTACGAGGGTTACCGCCGTTAACACCCCGTTCCATACTGCGGAAAGCCGGCAAACCGAGCCGAATTATCCCTTAAGCCTTTAACCGTACGCGTTCTTTTTTAAGGCTAATCCAAATTAACGAATTTACGAATAAAAAATTCGAAATATTATTTTGAACGTTTCCCGCGATAGCCCTAAGGAAAGGTCGGAAGCAAACTGCAAAAGCGGGTACCGCTATATCGAAATTTCGAAATAACCTTTCCGTAACGCGTTAATATAACGCTTATCATTCGGGTGTAATTAAGCGAAAGGATACGTAACGGCGTATTACGAAAAAGATAATAATCGTAATCAAAAATAAACGTAAAAAGGATGTATAGTCGGAGAATCCTAAAAGCGAAGGCGTTAAAAACGAAGTTATTATAATAAAGGATATATCCGAAAATACGGCTAAAGTTAAGCCTAAAAAATTAACCCTCTTTCCTAACGACGATAAAGCTTTATAATAACGAATTAATTAACCATTTAAAAACGAAGCTATTCCTAAAGACGAAATTATTGTACCTTTTGCCTAACCCGATTAAAAAACTTTTAGCCCTAAACCCTTAAAGTTAAAGTTCGAAATTCTAAGCTAACTAAAGCTGTTAGTTAACGGAAAGCCCCCGAAGTAATAACCTAATAATTATTGCGTAATTATACGTATAAAAAACGTAATAAACTTAGATCTCGAAATTAATTCGTTATAATTAAAACGACGAAAAAATAATACGTATAATCCCATTACTAAACGCCTCGTAATATATATAAAGGAGGAATTATACGCTTTATATAACTGGTCTTTCCGCCGTATAATAATTAAAGCTAAAAAGTTAACCGTACGCCGCAAGCTTTATTATAAAGCTATTCTTAATAATTGACGCCATTTTCCGTACGGTAACTTTAACGCTAACGCAGTTTTCGAAGCTATATCGTCATTTAAGCTTCCGTTTTTCCTGACTATTATATATCACTTTAACCTTTAGAAGATAACCACCACTATTACGCTAGTTACTCCCCTTAACGCGCAGTCCCTCCTAAGCAAACGAAGCTTTTTCAGAATGTCCGAGTTACGGCAGCCATGGCAGGGCACTTTATCATTTCGTAACACGCCGCAGTTAATAACTAAAGCTAAGGATTTTACTGGTGTTAATCCGCCTAGTCCAGGTATTGCTGTAACGGTTTCCTAAACGACCCTTACCCCTTAAACCCTATCATTACGGAAGCAAACAATGAAGCACCTTTCCATGCCACCGACTGGGATGATGGGGGCTATGGACGCTAATTTCGAGTGTTATAAGGCCCTTACATAGTCATTATTATGTAACAAAGGCCGTAACTGCAAGAACTTCAAGAATCAAAACCCTTTATACTGTTGGATCGAAAACGGGGCGTATCATCACCTTATAACACCCCATAACGCCGCAAAATGAACGACCGATATTGTCAGCTAGCTGGGGGGTGCGTAGCGCACTCCATATACGGAAAGGTCACCTACTGATCGGCCCATATGTGTTCCGGAGCTAAGCTACTTAAAGTTGTATGAGTGCAACAGCACCTGCAACTGACCTAATACAA
>QJNU01000927.1:0-22867 GCA_004154915.1 Monosporascus ibericus
GCCGTTGCGTGCCGGTCGCCGCATCCCAGAGCCGTACTGTCTCATCTTCTGAAGCCGATGCTAGCGTTTTGCCGTCCGGCGAGAAGGCCACTGCGTTAACCCAATCGCTATGCCCCTCAAGCGTCTGCCGTTGCGCACCCCAGCGGTCTTTAATGCCTGCCGTCATTTCGATAAATGACGGCCTTTCCTTCCATTGTTGATTCCTGACATCGCTTGTTGTAGGACTAAATACGAGTGCGGAACCATATGTCTGTAACGGGGACCGCTCTATGATCGATCCGTGACCGAGAACATATTTCTCTGCATCCTTCAAAAACCCAATAAGCCGAAGGCTTACGTCCGGCTGTATCTAGTAGCATTTAGTAATCGGACGCCATCATAGCGTTATGAACATACCTGTGCGACATGCAGGAGCTTTCTTATTGACTGCACCCCGTCCGAAAGTCTTCCTAGAAGAGATAAACTCTCAAGCCAGCGGAGGAAGCGGTCCTTTAAAAACTTAAACACTTTCCCGTTATCTGTCAGCTCTTTCAGGCACTCGGGGTGCTCGCCGTTCAGGAAGCAGAGATGGTCAGCCCAGAAGACGCAGGAGTATCGTATTGGTGCTAGTGGATCTGGATCAGGCGGTGTCATATCCTTTGGTTTGAAGCCGAAGTCGAGGTTGTACATGTTTTGCCTTAGCATTAACGACATCGCGTTAATTGCGTGCTTGCCGATCTCGGCATGCCCTTGGGCAACCCCAGCCTGCTGAAGTCTAGAGGTGTAGTTTTCGCCCAGATAATCCTTGGCGGATTGGTGGATCAGGTTAACCGTCTCCCCGGTGATCGTAAGAAATGAGCCGCACATCTCAATAGCAGCCTCAGTAGTCTCGAGTGGCAGATTGACGAGGACAGCAAGCTCAACAAAAAGGAGTGGACGAAACGCAAGAAAAGCTGCCACAAGCACTTTCTTACAGCGTTGCTGATTGCGCTCGTTTCCACCTTCGATCCTGGCCATCATATGGCTATACAGTTCAGACAAACCAGCGGGAATCTTCTCGATTGTCTCAACAGCGTCCCATCCCTCGACTGAGTCGAGTTCTCTGAATACGAGAGCCACCCATAAGAAAATATTCATAGCCCGTTGAGAAATCTTGTCTGAAATGTCGGCCAAAACATCGTCATTGTACCCTCTTCTGCCTTTAAGGGCCGTAAGCTTGTGTTTAATGTATGCTTTGACAGGATCTGCCAGGCTCTGCGCATCCAGCTCGACCAGGCTCTGCGAAATGGCCGAATTGTCGATATCCAGATCCTTGAGCTTGACGAGCACGTCGACCTCCGGACGGCTAGAGAGCAGCCACTTTACCTTCTGGGAGAGAGCGAGGGAAGCAAAAATCAATTGAATCAGTTCCCCCAGACCAGGTTTCGTCCGATCACACTCGTCCAGGGCATCGATAACCAGGTATACTGCCGATAAGCTGGGATCTTTTAGCATATTCTCGAAAACCCGTTTGAGGGCATAGAACTCATTCCCATCGTTGAAAAGAGCCATCCCGGACTGTTTGTATGCGTTTTGCAAATGCGAGATAAGATGTGGCTGCTGGACGAGCAGCATCCAGATCAGAGATCTCAGCGCGGCCGTTGCGCTACTCAATTTCTTCGTACCTGTGCCTTGACAAAAGAAGTACGAGAGGGACGGTGCAAACGCAGCAAGCTGCTTCGAGAGTTCGCGGATGATGCCGATTAGAAGCATTGTCTTTCCTGTACCAGCATGCCCCTTTATCCACAGCAGTCGACATGATGGAAGGTCAGAATCGTCCCAGGTTCTGAATGCGGCGTACTTGTCGGTACGGAGGATCCACTCGTAGGCATCGTAGAGCAATCTGTCCTTGTTTCCTTCAAGTCTCGCCATGTCGTCTTGCGGATTGACCACGTAAAGGGCGCGGAGGCATGCCATGTTCTCATCATCAGTACGCATCGTCGTCTGTAAAGCGATGAAGTCTTGAAGCGTCTGATGGATGTCGCCGAGTCGCGTCTCCATTCCCTCAGCATGCTTGACGAGCTCCCCTAGGGCAGTCTTCGTCTGTTCTTGGAAGTATTGGGCAGCATCGTTCTGAACAGTGACCTCTGCGTCGGTGACGAGCTTCAGATCGCCGTCCCAATCATCCAAATTCAGCATGCCGCGAAGGAAGACGAGACCTTGGTTGCGATAGTAAGAACAAACGCTCTTCATCTGGTAGAGGAGAAGAGCTTTGTAAAGCTCGACAACCCTCTCCTCCAGCTGGTGCAAGACTGCTTGGAAGTCGTTGCCGGTGGAAATGTTATTTTTGTTCAAGAGATGTTTGGTTAAGGCGCAATACCAGTCCATTCTGCAGATGACGTGGGCGATACCGGCAAGATTCGATTTTGTCGCTTGGGCAGGATTCCGGAGAATCTGGGCGTTTGTTAAAAGAGCTAAGGGGAAAGGACCTCTGAAAGGCGATTACTTACTTGCAGCCCAAGGCAAACGCCGGCCCATGGGAGCGCAGCCGGTGCAGCTTGCGGCACGCCTCGGAGTACCAGGTCGACCATTTCCTTGGCCGACAGGATGAAATCGGCGACCTCGCCCACTCCGGTCGTTATGCTGGAGGCCTTGGATATTTTTTCCTGCCCCTTTTGAACTAACTCCCTCATGTGCTTCTGTCGGCTGGTGGGATCCTTCAGCTTGGCCGAAACGTCGTCGGTGGACTCACGAGTCTCCCCTCCGATAACTTTCTCCAGAGTTTTCACGTACGACCCGACAAGCTCTGCATCCTCTACCTCAAGGCTATCGTACGCGGTGTTCCATAGCCTCTCGGACGCGGAAAGCACAGTGGTGGGTTGCTCTGTGTATTCGGTCGCCGCTGGCTTGGGTGGGGGTTCGACGAACGGGGCTAGAGGTGGAGCTTGCGATGCTGCGGCCGGCCGGTGAGGGTCTGTGTCTATCGCCTCCGCGCTAGGTTGGGTTACCTGAGCGTCGGCGACAGACGGGGAAGGAGGAGCAGATAACTTTGTCGCGATGATGGAAGACGTCTTCGATCCGTGTTTTGCGTTTCCCTGATCGGAGGACCGGGCGTCTGTTAGAGAATGTAAGTTACAAGAAGGCTTGCGATGCTATACCAGGTCTCAACATACCCGTCGACTGCGTGGCAGACGGAGCCGGCGAGGCTGCACGAC
The DNA here is from genome assembly GCA_004154915.1 of Monosporascus ibericus. NCBI lineage: Eukaryota > Fungi > Ascomycota > Sordariomycetes > Xylariales > Monosporascus > Monosporascus ibericus. The sequence continues at coordinate 3,174 of QJNU01000927.1, forward strand.
GACCCTTGAACCACTCGCCCAATCTTTTCCGCAACTTCGGTTTCTCTTTAGTAGACATAGCTTCAACGAGGATATCTGTCGGAAGATGAGGTGCTATCGCAACGGCAACGACGATGTGAAGTCGACAGCTACATTCCGCACGGTTATCGTGGAGAGGAGCTGAAGGCTGCGGTAAGGCTGGCTTGATTGGCTGTCGATCGTTCATAATAAAGTTGTGGCGGTGCTATCGACGAATAACAGCAAAGTACTTCCTTTTCTGTTACCAGACAAACGGCGCAAAGTTAACCAAAGGGTAACCCGTGAACCCAGCGCACCACGGATGTATTGGGAACATTAGTGACATGATGTTCTGATCTTGATTCTGTACATGAAGGGCCGCGGGAGACGCGACGCGCCGAGTCCGTCGTGCTCGCAGTCGCTGGGGTTCGTGTACAGAGAGTTCTGCTGTGTCTCAGATTGACTGGCGCTGCATCTGGGGAGAGAACCGACTGAAGGAGCAGACATGCCTTTCTACCCCACTCTCAACTTGGCAAGTGTGAGCGTCGACGCGGCGCGCCCCGCGCCGCACCATCCAGGATTCACCAGCCTGGCGCGACCTTGAACATGGCACATGCACGTATCCCCCGAGCTCGCAAATATGGTCGTGCCGCCGCGCCCGTGATCCTACATTGAATCCCTGTCTTTATCTGGTGCTTTAGCGCCTACTCGGTACCGATGATCCACCTTGCAGCTCTCTCCAGTGGTAGTTGCGTTCTCCATGGGTGACAGGTCGCTGTGATCGTATAAATTGGGTGGACTCGAACATTCGAACCTTACTGGTGCATATTCCACTTTGGGGACATCTTCCGGTGTAGAAGCGACCTGCGAGGGTGAGGGGCCGGACGTACGGGCTTTATTATCCGCCCGTAATCCCAGCTATATAGGACTGATAGTAAAGATGGATAGGGATTAGCTACTAATAAACCATAATATCAACCCCCATGCCAGTACAGATACCTTCCGTACTCCTCTATCTTGGTCTCGGATTCGACGGAAGTCTACGTATGTTAAACGCATCTCGTACGAGATGTAATACCGGTGTAGGCCTTAGATCGCCGTAAACTATGCGAATGCGGCTAAGGTACTGGCACCGTATACGATATGACAACAGCATCTCGCTTCAAAATTCGAAATACAACATAGATGATATCTTCACTCCTATCACCTTGCCACCCAGAACGATGGCACGGTTCGTCTGGCCGCCAGCATACGGTCGCATACAGGCCGCCTTATTTCTCTTAGGAAGATGTACTATGTAGTAAATGGCTTTACTCGACCAGATCGATTCGTCCTTCGTATGTACTCCCGCAGCTTTCACGACGCCAAAAATCCATCCATGTCTCCTGATAAGGCCTAGGTGGTCATAGCCATAGCCGTATTTTATATCAAGCCAGAAGTGAAAGAATTGACGAATTCTATCGCCCTTTCCGTGTAACTGGTGGTATTGTATCGTAGAAGTCTCCAGCCACTTTAGCCTGAAATATATACTAAAACTGAGGCTGACCTTTGCGGCTGGACTTGGCATTTTGTGCTCGGGCCGACTAAGGCTCAATCGGAAATAGACCTTCCTGACAACTATTACTACAACGCTGCTTCTTGACGTATAATCATACATTATTGTTGACGATAGAGCCTACCCACTTACGAGACGATTTACTATATTATTACCTTTAGATTTGGTTTAAGTAATACTTATATCGCTGGCTTTATTTTCTTACTACATTTCGTCTGTAAATACCATCAGGCGGCTGTAATGTTATCTGGAATTTTCTCTTCGGTAGAACGCTGCTGACAGGCAAACTTCCATTCTGTTACTTTTATCTGGTTTTCACGATGACCATCGTGAAGGGGTCCCAAGGCTTAAGAGCCCTTCTCTGCAGGGTTGCCTGTTGCTTATTGCCTGTTGCCATGGCGCCCCATTTTCAATCGTCGGCCTTCATCCCAACATCAATTCGTTTCACCGTTTTCAAATATCTTCGACCTGATTCTAAGCTTCCTCCGCCGCATCGAACTAACCTGGACTCAGGCTAGGTAGGTAGATGATTAAACTCATCCAGTTCTGCAGCCCTGCCTTCGACTTCTTTATCAAATTCTTACATCTACATATTTCCTCACCACAATCCTCCCGGCCCCAGGAAGATATGTCGCTAATCAGCGCTTCAATAACAACAGGATATGTACCATCCACATTACGACGTTTCATGTAAATCCTCGACACGCTCACGACTACCACCTGAAATCTTCACCCATACAACAGCTAAAGGACTCGGCGCACGAAACTTTCACAGCGACCTTAGCATTCGCGCGTTCGACACATGCGATCGTCTTGCTAAGAAGGCGCTACGTATATACCACTCGTCTCATCCCAAGCGGCTGGTGCTAACTAAACCTAGCACCTAGAAATCCGTCTCTCTCCCTCCCCGTCCCGCGAGCTCAAAGATGGGGCACTGTCGCCCGAACCTCGACCACATCGTCGTGTGCGTGAGCCACCAAGATCGACTAGTCCAGTTTACATTGAACAAGTTCTTGAACAACCACGGGCTAGTCGCCACCATTCGAGCCTCAAGCCATTACGACTATGAAGGGATGAGAAAATACTTGCTAGCCGAGATTGGCCTACCGTCTACCGAGCCTCTCGTGTTTAATGGAACGCAGAAAGTGCATCGCCAGAATGACCTAGAAATACTGATCATCGGCATCCAGATGGGCATCACGATACTACCGTCTCTCGAGGGATCGGCATTGCCGGTGCTTATTTTGCGCTCAGAGCCGCTTGCAAACGCTGGTGGCGACAAACCAAGCCACGAGTTTGAGGTGAACGACCCAGATAAGATATACGACGCGACACCACGACAGTCCCCCAAAAGACCTATACCCATATCGAAGGACAATATAGTGGAGGAGACGGTCGGCACTGACAACACCGTCATAGAGCGAGCTATCACAGAAGCTGATAGCGGCGGTAGTTCACAGCTTACGAACCGAAGGCGCACTGAGGGTGGCCTGCAGTCTTTCAATCCCAAAGTCGGAGAGCCACAAGCAAAAAGACGGAAGATCCAACCACAGCTGCTAGCACAAGTCGGACCAAGCAGGCAGTGCCCGCAACAGAAAGCGGCCGCGTATTTCCGGGACGCTGGCCTTCCAAGCTACGACATTCTCCACGATGAGCGCGACTCCACCTCCAGCTGTGACGACCGCGAGTTCAGCTTCCAACGCGACAGTACACCTTACCGGGGACATCAGATACAAGTGAGCCACTTACTCAAACGCGCCGCAAACGTGCGCAGGCGATACCCCGCTGCCCGCCGGCCGAAAAAACAAACTGCAGATTCCGTCGCGCCTTTGAACGACCCATTCAATGACGAAGTTCTGCCGGCGTATGGCGAATCCGACCAAGAATACGACTCGGAAACCTGGAACGAGATTCGGGAGGAAGAAAACAGTCGCCAGCGACAAAGCTCAAATCTCGCATCTCAGGAGGTTATTGCCATCCTCAACGAGGTAGTTCGTAACTACGAAACAGAATGGCAGAACGAGAAAAGGTCTTCACTGCAATACAAGGAGCTTCCAACATGGCGAGCGCTCCATCGGAGCTCGGTCCACAATACCGTTTTCGGTCTTACCAAAAAGCTGCGAATGCTCGATGATCGAATTGCGGTGATGCGACATGAGATCACAGCCAACCCATGGTCCGCGAAAGACGACCTCGTGCGTACTGTCGCGAACCTGGAGCCTTCCATTCGGGATCGACTTAAAACGCAATGGATCCTGAAGCTGGCAAACCAGAATCAGAGGCCCGAGAGCGCCGCAGCACCGCCTCCACGGCGCAAAAGGAGGGTCAGCCCCAGCCTAGAGAATGCCGTCGGCACCGACGCCGAAGAAGACCTGACTAGCGGCTCGGATGAAGAGATCCCAGCGGCTCGGGGATCCCAAGAGACCATTGGCTGTACTCGCGTACCCGACACGGGCGAAACCCACGATGCTAGAGGGCCGTCGCAAAGCAAGGCCTCGCTGCAGGAAGTTCTAGAGCGATATGACGAGACTATGAGAGCCACGTTATTCGATAGCGTAGAAGGCAGCGTAAAAGGCATCCCAGATAACTCGATCTGGCAGGACCTGATTCTGCCGGCGCTGGAACTTAATTCGCTTCCAACGTCATCACTACATAGCTCGGACCCGACACATATGAAAAGCGCCTACGTCGCGAAACACTTAATACGTCTTTTCGATATATACACGAGACGAGAGATCTTACCTGTGCGCCCTTATAACGCTTTACACGAATCCGATAAAGCGCGAATTAAAGGGAACGAGAGCCAATTTTCAGGCTTTGTACGTCTACTCCTGTCTTTGCGTCACACCTTCGCGTCAGCTTCGCCTTCGATATACTCTAGCGAGCGCAGCCAAACCGACGCGCTGCCTACCAACACTTCCAGTCCGCTACGGGACCCCATATCCACCGACTTAAGTAGCCGGGTGGGCCGTCCACAACACAAGTCCGAAACCGAAAGCCAGGGGCTGCCGTATCAACCGGCATCGAGGACCACTGCGACAATGGAACAACGACCGGTCGAACCAAAGAGAGTTATCGACCTATCAGCCGACGATGACGCCTTTCCCAGCTACGACGCGTTCACAGAACCTTACAACGGCGGCTGGGTTGATGCTGCCTGGACGGGGACGTGCGAGCTCTTCGGTTGTAGTGTAACCGCCACCGAAGTCAAAATTGCGGGCTTCAAGTCGTCACTTAATCATTACCAGGCCATGTGTGTGTTCCTCCTCCTTACCAACCCAGTCCGGGAAGGGGTTGCGGGGGGGCTTCTGGCCGATGATATGGGTCTTGGCAAGACTATCGAATCGCTAGCTGTCGTGGTCGTCCGCCGTCGCCTACTACAGAGCCAAGACCACGTCAGAGATAACCCTCATCGACATCTGCGCGAAGACGACCAAAGCACCGGTACTAAGTGTCCCAGCAGACACGAGCATCCCGACGGACTGCAGTGCACGTGCAATAGGGACGGCTGGGCGTACAAAATCGTCCGGAAGCTTTACGATCTTCCCGCGGCCATTTTCATGCCCCCTCATCTTATCGATAATTGGGTAGACCAGGTCAAGGAACACCTAGACTTCGGCGTCACAAGCCCTATCGAAGATATGAAGTTTATGGTAAATCACGACGCTTGGTGCAACACCCAAGGCAAGACGAAAGGCAATCAGAAATTCGTCTGCCGAAAGGACCAGGTCGACTCGGCAGCGCGGGATGAACGTGGCTGCTTTGAGGAGTACGATAACGGCAGCCTCGTGTGCTATTTCGCAAGCGAGTGCATAAGAGGCAAGGGCAGGTTTCACGACGAAACAGCAGTAGGCTTGGTCATCATGGACGAGGCGCACAAGTACCGAGGTGTTTCTTCTCCCACTGCGCCGTTCGTGTTCCTCGACAAGATGAGGCGTCACGTACGAGGCCCAGTTCTGCTACTCGCTATCTCGGGTTCTTTGCAGGCGCTTGGTCCTGACGCTTGGCGTTGGGCCATGACGCATTTCGATGAGACAGCGGCTAAGCAAGGATGGACCCACTTCTCGCAACACGTACATGACTGGAAGAGTTTTGCCAACGACGAGAACTACATCATTTCGAGGCTCCATGAAATGGACAACGGCAAAACGAAGGCGGAGCTTGCCCTCCGATGGGAACGTCATGGACCGCTGAGACGGAAAGTGGTACAACAGATCATCGTCCGGCGAACGGCCGAGACTCTCGACCACTCTGGTAAACCCATTGTCGATTTTCCTCCGCCTAATGTAAAAGATCGTCTTTGCTCTATGGCTAGTAAAGGTTCTACCTGGGATGCATTTAGACGTACCACCGCATCCGTTCAATCGTGGATAAACGACGAATACAGGGCAAGATCTCAGCAATACCAAAAGGAGCGGAGGGGTACGGAACCCACCAAGGCCGCCATTGAAATGGAGCTGCTCAGAGGCCATGCCAAGGCTGATGCCAAGGGCGCCGAATGCTATGGCATTATCTGTCGAGCAGCTACTTTCCCGACCCTGACCGCTCTCTGGCAGGACGCGAAGATTACAGCCGAGCAGCTTATGGCACGAAACATTAACGAACTTGCAAGCGCTATAACCACGCATCTTGCGGCATCAAAGTACGACAACGCTACCGTCAGATCTCTCTTCGCCAGATCTCCCCTCTGGAAGTATCGCGACAAGCTGAAAACCGAGTCGCCCAAATACCAAAGACTGCGCCACCGAATCACGGACATGCTTGGCCGAGGCGATGAACACATAGTAGTATTCGCACTCCACCCAGTTTCATGTTACGTTACTATGATGCTCCTGATTGAGGACTTCCCGGACATACAGGTTATGTATATACATGCGAGCGTTCCATTCAATGCCACTCGCGAGGGCGATTACCATTCCCGATATGCCATGGTCAACGAGCTCAATAGCCGCCACCGCCCTAAGGTGTTGATCACGTCCTACAGCATCAGTTCCGTGGGCCTCAACCTTCAGGCAGCGAATTGGCTTACAATGCTCGAAGAGCCGAACGATCCTGCCGATAAAGCACAGGCACCCGCTAGGGTGCATCGGTATGGCATGGGACGCGGGTCTGATATCGAGGCTTTAAGAGACGAGAGAAATCTGGCTGAGAAGTACCTGATATACAAGAACAATAACCGTAAGGTTATGGAGAATGGCATGGACTGGTCGATGTATGAAAACGCCGACCATCCGCGTAATGACCCTCCTCGCCAGCCTGACGGGAAGTAATTGTTGCTCTGTGCTTATCGTGTCTTGAGAGAATATGACGACGCTGTCTAATGTGCGTGTCCAGGACTATATGGGCGCTTTCTGATGTGAGAGGATCGCTGCCCTGTTTAGTTGGAAGAGACGTCGGTTTGCTATGTAGCTTACCTGGCGTACTCCTTATAGGTAGCCAGGCTTAGCAAGTATGTAATAATGATACAGCTTATCGAGGCTACAACGACGAAGTAGTGTTAGTCCCTTTTAGCTGTCAGGCCATAATACTACGACCAAAGGTCTCAGTTACGATAGTGCTTAACAGATATGCATCTGAACAAATCATTTAATATATAATACATCTGCTACCGATATGGCCGAGGACTTCGTCTTGGCTTGGTCTCTCGTTCGATAGCCACGCCCGCTAAAGCATTGTCAATGCTTACGTAAGCAAGGGGTAAAGGGGATGCGGGGGAAGCAGCGTTTTAAGCGAATAACGACAAGTACCGTCTTCAATATGGCCAAAAAGCTCTTCGAATGGGAACAACATTTACTTGTAGGATTGTTATTCGTCCATCAATACATGTGGGTCATCCTGGGCCTCGCAAAGGATGTGCCTTATCTGAGAATACAGTGCTTTGTCTTCCCCCTGCCAGTTATTACAAGAAGCGGCGTATGCTACAAGAACGGGGCGAAAGCTTGAGTGAGGTTGAAGCTAGCATGTAAGGTCGATCGGGAACCCCGCGGTCGATCCAGGTCTTCCTTTCTCCCTTTCAGCGGCCACAATATCATATCGGGCGATAGACTCAACCCTCGATGAAGCCGTATGTGCTTTATTCTTACCCTCGGAATCCACCGAGAATTTGCTTGAGCTTTGATTCATTTTTTGGCGTTTGGGTGACGATTCGGAGGTTGCGCAATGTCGTTTGTTTGACGACGCAAAAGTCTGGTTGTCAAGAATCCCAGCGTCTCTCCTGATATTCTTCCTCCCTTTAGGAATCAACGATGCCCACTCAGGAGTTCGCCCCTTGAGATCTTTCACCCAAAAATCACAGTCGCACTCGACCCAGTAATCGATGATACTGTCCCATTCTTTTGCCACTAAAGCCGTACGGTTGACGTAAACGACCAGCCCATCTCTCTCGTGAACAGCCCTAGCAAACTCCTTTACCATGTCTTTGACACCCTTGATGCGCAAGCTGGTACCAAGAATAAGAAGAATGTCAGGATTCCCGTATAACAGATCATGTCTTTTTAGATCCGTGATCACATTAGCCCGTAGATGAACTTCGTCGTAGAGTACGATATCAGGCCGGAGCGCGCCGGGATTCAACGCACGCTTTCCACGTGCCACCCGAGCCCTAGATGTACGGGAACACGCTGGGCAGACTGGTTGCCTCCCCGACAAAGTAGTAGCTTCTCGCTTGTCATGGTCCCAGCTAGTCCGCATGCCGCAGTATGAGCAACGTAAAAAGCGGAGGGTACCGTGCAGCTGGACGCATTCGACACCCCTTTCCCCGCGTCTTGTACCAACACCACGCTCAAGATCGGTGCAGAGGCCAGCTGTCCGTTCTAAATCGTCGATGTTTTGCGTGTAAACCCTGACGAGCTGTCCTCGTGCGCACAGTTCGCGGATAAAATGGTGTGTCGATGTCACCTCATACCTCCTTGCGGACTGGCGGAGTGTAGTATGATACCTGAGAAAATAAGGTCGAATCGTTTCGCAAGATAATGCTGTTGAGTGAAAAAGGTCTTTTGTGTTGATTTTCTTTATCTTGGTCTCTTTTGACGTTCCATCGTATACATGGTAATATCGATCCATAGAACGATAATCCTAGATCAGATAAGTATAAGGCAAATAAGAAGGACTAACCGACTTACTGGAATGCCTGCATTCGTGCTGATGCCGGCACCTGTGACTGCTATGATATTCGTAGAGCGTAAAACAGCATCTGCGATTATTTGAAGCTCGGGTGCAGATTCTGGCCCGACTCGAGTCAGGTTTCGCGCTTCTGTGCCCCTCTCCATTACCTCGTGGTTTTCGAGAAGATAAGTAAACGATCAGAGAGAACAAACAAAGATCAAGATGTAAGGAAAAGTAGGTCAGGCAGGAGAGGGAGAGGACGGAGTTCAGTACCCTTTATATACCTCACCATCGAGGCAACCCAGTCAGGTCCTGAGGACCAAGGATGCCAGGGTGGCGTGCGTGTTCGCTTTGAGGGAGTAGGGGAACGCACTCTGCCCCTGAGACCCCCTTGCGAAGATAACTTCCTGGGAAGTCATCTTCACGGTCTATGGATCACAGCCTTGCAACAAGGCGTATTCCACCCCTGAGCCCCTCCCCGCAGCGGCCCCTTCAATGCCTCAGGAGCCTTGGCTTTATGGCGTGCTTTATGCGATCGCCCAGGAGCGTCGCATACGGGAGCCAAAGGAGGCACTCGGATCTTCCATCTCCAGACCCCTGGGCTTTAGCAACCATCGCATCGAGCCACCTACCATGCTTCGTGGATGTAACAGAAACAAGAAGTTGGCTACATGGTATGACCGGTTTACTAGGCCTTGGGAATGGAGGCTGACCAAAAGTCCGCCTGCACATACCAATCCCTTAGCTCCACTTGGTGGCCTCCCGGTTAAAGGGGTGGACTCTCCACCATCACCTTCATGCTTTCTCGCATTGAAGGCCTCCAGTCCCCGAGGTAGCGATCGAATACGCCTTGGGCTTGTCCGTAGATACGAGCTCAAGATCCTACCAACCCCATGCCAGCAAATGCGCCATTCCACGAATCGAAGTTGGTTTCGCTGGAGTCTGTTGTGCCTCACATAGGATGCATGTTATAGGGAGAACATCCAGTCAAATCTGCGCATGCGTCCGAGGGATGATCGTGCGCTATGTGGCAGTGGCAGATGTTGACCGTTCCACAAGGGTTCTTTCAGCTGCTTCAAGCCTCCACGCTTTTACAAGGCGCGACAACCCTGGATAGAGCATGGGGATAATCAAGTACGGGCGGCTGGATATGTGGGTGCCTACGGTCGTCCATAATCCAGAGGGTCGGGGGCCCGGACAGGTACTCTATGCGCATATGAGGAAGATTGGAGGTGCGTGGCTGTCGTATGGTGGGCGCTTGCTCCGAAAATAATGTTACAGGATTGTCGATGAGAAGCCAGGGCGATACCCTGTTTCTGACTGCGGTACATGGCCCAATCTACTTTGTCCTTTACCAGAACGCTGTGACAACCTCGCTGAAGCACCATCAAGGAGCTCCTTCGCACCCAGAGAAATTTTCTGCTAGGGTTAGCCGACGGAGCTGACGAGCGTAACCATCATCTGCCGCAGACGACTTTGGATGTGCTGCGCCTTGCTTTGTGTACAGCTGTTGGGGTTGCCCTCAGGGTGATCTTTTCTAAATGGTCTCCATTCATGTTTTGGGGAGGGGGGCAACTCTGTAACCAGACAGCAAGGGTTCTGCTACGGTTAAATTCCAAATAAGAACAAGTTGCCGCTAAAGTGAGGAGAGGGAAGTATATAAGACGTCGTCGTACCTCTAGGGCCAACAGAAAAAAAAACTCGAAAGCCTACTTCCGTAAGCCGGATTTCACGCTTAACTCTCTACAGCCATGGACTGTTACGACTTGGGTACCATGAATAAGAAAGCTGAAGTACGTCCATATTTTCCTTCTTTCATAATGTGTGACTAACTCCTATTAAGGATGGCCTGCCATCCTGCTCATTCCCAAATCTACAGGACAGCTCCTATAGCTTCTCTAGCAACGAAGAAAACATGGTAAGCTGGGGAAATGGCATTATTTATGCCGAAAGTGGGGACGTGGATACGGAAGTATCCATGTTTACTTCAGCCTTTCTCGATCAGCCGACTAGCCCGTCGATGTCCGACTTCGTCAGTCCTGGAGCGCTCTCCTCGCAAGAAGATCCTCAGGGGATCTTTAATTTCTGGCCTGCCACGCATAAGCAACAATCGGGACTCGCCCTTAGCACGCCGGCTCAAGCACATCAGCAGCCCGAGCAGGAAATCACGGAGAAACAGCATCTACGGCCGCAGCACAACTACGCATCATCTTCGCTCATGCAATCAACACCCTGTCCGGCCTCCAACTCCTATGGTGAGGAGACCGTTGCCGGAATCGTCAACCGAATTCACAAGAACAGCCAGTTCGCCTGCCAGGATGATATCCCTCCTGAACCACTTATCCTTCCTCGTGATGTAAAGAGACAGAGGACTAAGAATAATATGGACGAAGCCAAGAGGTTTCTCGCTAGCAAAGCTGGCAAGGAGCTTAGCAGTAAGGAACGCGCCAAGCTACGAAACAAAGTGTCAGCTTGGACTTCCCGTGAAAGGAAGAACGGCATGTTTGCACATAGTCCCCAGTTTATTATAATATTACTGACATAGTTAGCAGAGTACGTTGCTCGACTTGAAAACGATGTTGCGCACAAGACCAACGAGAACAACGACCTTCGCATCCAGAACCGTGCTCTAATGGAGGAAAATGCACGCTTAATGGTCCTCATCGAGACGCTTCTTCCACATCCCGCCCTCACCCCCTTCCTTGAGGACATTTCTCGAGACGAAGTGACAAACAACCCGGCTTTATCAACCAGTTCAGCGGCGCCAACAGAGGAGCTGCGATCGGCGTTACAGAACGGGTGGCAAGTCCTTTCAAATGTCCGGGAGCCTTGAGAAATTGCATAACGCAGTGGTCGTAGGGGCGGACGCATTTCTCCTTTTAGTGCCCTTCTAAGGCTTTCTGTTCGAAGGACTGGTATGGTATGATTTGGAGCAGTATGTCCAAATGGGGTGATGTTTGATCTATACTCCGAAGCGGACCTGCGGAGGTTGTAATAATCAAAGAACTATGAAGAGTTTACGTAAAACGTTAAAGAAGCTAAAGTAAAGAATATAGAATGATAGATTTGGCCGGTTATACCGTTTTTAGTGTCGATGACGATCGAAACTAGCGATAATGGACTATACTTTACATCGCATCTTTAACCTTCGAAGATACGACATCATAAATTAGGAGGAATCCCGGTAAAAGTTACACAAATTTATCCATCCATCCTTCTCCTGCTGGAACACCAGCGACCGTAGCTTGTGCCCCCGCGATATTTATATTTCCCACCTGCTTGTATGAAACTGCGCAGCTTGGTCGACCTGGAGGATCAACCTATAGGACTCGGTAATGTTTGCATGGACCCGCATCAACTTATAGGCCCGTCACTTTGCCGGATCCTATGAATATGCTCGCTCGGCGGATGATGGCTGCTTCATCAATCCTTGCAGTCTTGGGTCCTCCCCCTGACAGTCGGTGGCCGCGGCCCTGTTGGCATAGTCCAATCCGGCTCCATTGCCCTCCACGCATGTATGTCTGCATTAAGCTGCGCTGCATTGCCCAACCCACGAGGGTAAGGTGTCGTCTATAGAGTCATCGATACCGAACACCGCGTGTCCTTTTAGTCAATCCGCGTCTTCACCGTGCTAATGTCCCTGCATCACCTCTCCGCCACTTCAGGACCCTGCTGTCTGGGATCTTCTAAATTAAATCTGCTCCTTATAAGCCTCCCGCTTATCGCTATCCAATCCGGATTCGAAACCTTCAAAGGCATGCTCGCATAAATCCGCGCCATGCAAACAGCGATGATCACGAAAGTCTGACGGGATACTTAACTGCTCAGCCCCGTGATCTCGCGGATACCTAACCATTTCTTCCGGCCAGCTCTTCCATAGCTGAAGCCTACGGTGTGACTTGGTTAATGTAACACCGGATAATGGAAGGGCTTGCGGCCATGGACCCGTCCTTCGTCAGACTGCGGCTGGCCTGCTCCCCTGAACAATGCCTTTGCGTCGCATGATCTGCCTCGCTGGGGGCTTGCGGCATTTGATGGTATCCTGCCTGACAGCGGCCTCACTTTTAGCCCCTGGACCCACCTGAGACCTTTCGTCCAATCGGCGATGGTGTCCCTCTTCTAAAAGTGCTAGAATGAAGCTTGAGACGCCTTCCGGAGGCCCGTACAATCAAGACTGACCAGGACCTGGTTCGTATGAGGGCACGCCCCGAAGCCCTTAAGGCTATGCTCGTATGACTCTTTTGTGGCTAGTCCGCAGTGGATCTAGTGTTCTCTTGATATCCTCCTCATTGAATTTGAGGATAGGGTTATTATTATTAAATCGAAGTGGGTTCGTAAGCACTCCTAGAGCAGTCTCAGCTGACCATAAGCTTATTTTGGAATGCAATAGTAGTGATCCGACACAGCCGTTATCACGGTGGTGCGGAACGGGTGGTTTTACACGAGTCTCCATGTCAACCCCTGTTTGGCTACTCCAAGTCATGGCGTGTAGTGAAGAGAAGTAAAGATTCGAGTGCTCCTTTTCGCATGGATGAGCTATGCCGCATAAAGTGCGCCATAAAGCCAAGGATCGTGATGGATCATCGACGTGGCAGAGCTACAAGCAATGACGATGGTGTTATTCATGAAACTCGACGGCCATGTTAAGCAGCCATATGCAGGGGTTAAGCTGCGAGAACCAACCCCCCCTTAATCATTAAGGCGGAAGGGCTGGAATACCTGGTCAGAGGTTGACAGGAGCAAAAGGGATGAGCCAGGCGACTTCCAGGAAGTCAAGGAGGCCTCAGGCGCATACACTCGTACGCGTTAGTTAATACGAAGTTCATGCGGCGGGACGCAAGGGGGAGGCGCGAGGCGACTTCCTAAGAGGCTATCCGGCCAGAGGATTCGAGGACGAGGGTACCTTGCTACATAGCCATCCTATTAGGCTTACTTGGTAGGGATGGCTTCATAGGAAGTCACTAGGAAAGGAGGTTACGAGAAAAGATACCTTTGTCAAAGTCATACTATGTAGCGTATCCAGTGAAGAAGACTTCCTAGGAAGTCACCAGTAATGGGGGCGCCAAGGAAGGGTTTACCTTCCTACAAAGTAAACAATGCAACGACAGGGTACAGCGATATCGATATAAGGGGAGGGTCTTAACTGGGTGAAAGGTATAAAGACATCTAACCGCTCCCAGAAAGCTTGCCAACCTTCCTTCCTTTCTTCTTCAACTAGACATTCCTACGAAAGCAAAGCATACGAAGTCATTCTGTAACCTATTCATTATTTTCTACCCCTAATGCCGGTAATCATGCAGTCTACAGCCCACAGGAAGCAACTGTCAGGCCAAACGGTCGACTTCGTAGCCCCTGAACCACCTCGAATTGAGCCGCTTACTCCTGGAGATCCTATTCAGCTTGAAATTACCAGTAATGAGGGACCCAAACGCGACTCTCGCAACCAATCTGAGGACAATCCCAAGTTCCTTATCGAAGCCCGACCCGAGTCCGAGGACGAACTTAAAGATAGTTCCAAGAGGAGAACAGCTAGGAAAGGCGCTAGGGGAACCGACAACCAGGCATCTACACCAAACAAACGACGCCGCGTGACCCCAGGGAGCGCACGAAAACGCTTCAGAAGTCAGAAGCTAAAACGACTGGCCAAGACGGTGGATCTGCGTTCTGATGATCGCCAAGCACATGCTGTTACGGATGATAACATTTTCGACCTTTCTCCAGTCGAAGAGCATGACCCAAACGTCAACAGATGCTGTGACGAATGCGCTAACTTCGGCTCTATCCAACATGATTGCGGTAAGCTTCCTTAGTTATTTCTGTCCCAGCTAACTAACAATATCTCAGACCACTGGTTCTGTCGAAAATGTTTTAGTGGTAGTACATGGGAATGTCCTTGGTGCGAGGACGAACTTAAAAAGGGGTTAGAATTGCTGGGATACCGATTCTAGCATTAGTTCCTATATAATTTGTTTAGCTAGTCATTCATCTTTAAGCGCTCTTATAATGGGACTTCGAAGTACCCCCGTCTAGTACGGTCAATGTTCCAACTCCAAATCCGTGATTTGAGAAATTTAAATAATCATACGAATAGCTCTAAAAGATCAAGGATCCAGATAATAAATGTAGAAGATTGTAAACCCTAATAACTTGCGACGAGTTAATACAGGTTACCGTGGAATCACTGCTGGCGGTAAATGGAGGGCATGGAGACGGGCAGCGTGGCTGGCAAAATCTTCGGCACCGTCCAGAACTTGTAAGCAGTTGTTATAAGGACAACCAAAGGGAGCATGTTTCCGTTTGAGGTGCCAATCGCGAATATGCCTAGCTAGGCTATCAATGCGCCATGGCTTTTCCCGTTGGGTTTTCCCTACTCCGGCATCCTCCCAGCGGCAGAATGGGCAAGTTAGCAAAGAATTGCTAGCGCATTTTGGCCTGGCATGAACGGTTGGCGGCGTCATATTCCCGGCTTTGTCCGCCGACGGTTCAGGTTTCGGAAGGCCCATGCCAGGTATGTTCGTTTCTGTCTCGGTCCGGTAAACGGTTAACTTGCGGATGCTTATCGCTTGACGGCGACATGGGCTCTCTCGTCGCTTACAGAGCTGGGTCAGTGCTCTTACCAGCTGCATGCGTAACTTGTGAAGTCTATCGCGATTTATGGAGTCCGCGGCCTTGGAGAATAAGTGTGCTACTTGAGCCCGTTCAGGTAGTTCGTATTTGACTGTTGGTGGCACAAGCACCGACGATGGCTTAACACCGTTTAGCTGCCGATTCACTTCCTCCACATGGATTAAGTCATGGAAATCCTTAATCGCACGTTGAAGGCGTTCGGCTTTTAATCTCTTACCAAGGCAGTCCGCCTTTTTCTTGTAGTGATCGTATCGGGATGCCATGTCTGTTCCCTCGGCTTCCTCCCGGGAACGGTAGCCTTGCCATTTCCACTGTTGCAACGCCCTGGTTCTCTTCTGACGGTATTTTACTAACTTCGGATCTTGGTTCACTTCAAACTTTTGCTGGTCCGTAAGAGCCGTTGGTGCATCGCCGTGACGCAAGAGTCGCCCGGCGAGATGAACTAAGTCGTGCTGCGGAGCACTGCCAAAGCAAATAGACTGGCAATCCGCGTCAATAAAGGTGGACATGTAATACATGACATACACCCTTGAATCTCCCTGCCGATGCCCCATGATCTTATTTCGCTCCTCGGCGGTAAGCTCTTCTGTATATAGTCAGCATCTTTTTCTTGGTGCCATAAAGGAATATCTTACCGTTCAACTTCTTGCCTGAGCCGCGACGAAGGTCATACCATTCAAGAGCCTTGGCCAACCCAATGGACCGGCCCAGACGGATCAAGTGATGTCGTTCTTTGCGATACTGAAGGGCCTTGGTAAGGGAGACCTGGACCATGCCATCTGAAAGCTCGACATCGCGGAAGATAGGGCGTTTAAGCCATTCCCCTTTCCAACGCAGTCGGATACGGTCAGAATTCGGCGGTACAATTAGCTTGTAAATTTCTTCGGAATTCTTAAACTCGTTTAGGAATGCATTATCAGCAAAGGATAGTGCCATAATAAGGATAAGAGGGTCATATAGTAACATATCATCCTCACGGAACGCGAACTCCCTCGGCTCCGACTTCCCTCCCGATCTCTTAATACGCTCCAGGTTAACTTTAAGGACAACCCGTGGCCGCTGATCTCCCTTAAGAGGCGGGAACAGCTGAAATTCCAAGTGTTCGTAGCATAGCTGGCCGATGAGAGCTCCCGGCCTCGTGGCAGTAGCGCCGGCCAAAATCAGGTTAGCCGCGAGCTGTACACGTAAACGCTCATGGGCGAAGACCTCTTCGTCCCGTATCCAGTGGTGATTCAGGAGCACGGCTAGGTCCTCGACAAAGATCCCCGCCTTTTCCTTCTTCGTAGTATCCAAGCCGTAGGTTGGCGTAAGATAAGTATGAATCCACTGCCCGTTATTAGCTTCGTATACCTATAGGGCTGTTTATTCCCACGTACATTGCGAACATCATATAGGACATCCTCTCTCATCCAGCTCGCCGTCTGGTTGGAATAGATCAAGCTGAGGACCTTCCAATACGTCATAACCGTGGACTCTTTCTTAATTCTCGAATTCCGAACCCTCCAAACGAGATAGAGCTTGAATAGGGCGGGATTGCACTGTTTGATCGTTTCTGTGGGGTCGACCTTGCGGTGTTTGCAGAATCTACATATTTACGCTCGGGTTAATCCACATGTGCTATGTTATATCGTAAAGAGGTATCTTACCTGTACCATTTCTGCTCTTGCTCCTGTATCATCTTCTTCGTATTGTCACCATGATCTGCCAGCGTGGGCCCTTCTATCTCGAACTTGGCTAATAGGTCATCGTAGAAGTCGGCCGTGTCATCCAGGTCTTGCTCAATAGAACCGTAGCCCGAATCGGCGTCGATGTCGGAACACGAGTCGGACCAGGAGCCAGAGTCGGAATCGGCAGAAGAGACATTAGAACGCTTCTGACTCCTGCAAGACCTCGCTGCGAGAGCCATCCGACGGGGAGCCCGGCCGTCGAATTCACTGTCAGACTCGGAGTTAGAGCTTAAGCTAGAGCCGAAGGCAGAGTCCGTTTCATCGCCCCGCTCTTGGCCAGAACTTCTCTGCCAGCCCCGTATTTGTGGCTTCCATGCCTGTTTATGCGATTTGGGGGCAGACGAACTGCCGGCTACAACACTGTCGCGTCGGAGGTTACGGCGCTGCCACGCCCGCCGAGGTATGTTCGACGGTCCGTTCATGGTCCTTGGTTTAAATGGATTGACTTCGAAGATCAATCTAAGCAGTCCGTAATAAATAAAGTGATTAACAAGTAAGGGCAAAGAGTTACGTTTTCGGCTTAAGTTGAAAGATGAAGCAAAGAAAATAAGCAATACGAGGTGGTGCTGATGGTGAAGTGGGGGAATAAGCAATCGAGGATGCGAACATGATGGACAAAATTTCGGGGGAACCAGTCGAACTCGAGATTAAAGTACATTATGGACAATATGCGAAAGCCGGAGTTCGATCTCTCAAAGTTGTATAATCTCAGATGGATGCGTCGAATAAGCTGGTTAACTGGCTGGTTTCGCTTTACAAAAGGGGAAGTCTGAATTTGGCCATCAGAAAATAGGAACACCTTAAGATAAGATGTTATGCCCACCTGGGGGTGCCAAATGCGAACCTGAGCCACGCCGCTTTTAGCTGGAGCTTAGCCGGCGGCTAACCTGAACCTGGCCTGTGCCTGGCCTGATTTAAGCCCCCAATTCAGCAGATCATAGAAATTCCTTTATGTACGGATAACTTTAAGGTAACAAACGGCCACACAGGGAGTTTTGTTTACTGGGGATGTCCATAATAGCTTCTGGCCTACGACAACTGAGGTTACTTTGCGATAAAATAAAATCGCTTATCTAAGAGCGCATTACTAAATCTAACGTAGCTTCAAAATCCCACGATACACTGCACCATCTCAGCCCCGCCGAGGCACTGGTGATCTTCTCTAGATCTCCCCATCGGCAAGGTTAAATATCTTGCCTAGGCATCCCCTCGATTGATTATCCCGCTTATCCGTACAGGCTAGTGCTCGAGGACAAAAAGATGTTTGAGTTCGCCCCCGACGGCGTCTGGACCGAATCCTACGTGCAACCCGTATCCGATTCCTGGTTGCTCAAGATGGCCGCCATTCACGGAAGATAGCGTCGATCTCGGAGTCTCCATCAAGGGTACGAAATCAGTTGATATTTTAGTCGCCTAGGCACTGTCCGAAAATGACCACTCATTTTCAGCCAATAGGAAGCTGTGGGCGAAGCCTCCAAGGGGAACCCCCGGGCGGCCTATTCCGTACATCATCCGCCAGCGAACGTAAAAAGCGCTTTGATCGACGTCTTAACCCCATTAAATCCCCTAACTTTGAAATCTCGACATCTCACTTTAAACTACTTGTTTTCCACAGTTTATGATTTCAATACTATCACTTTGATCTGAAACTTTAATCAATGGCTTTAACATTCTTCCAACAGGCATCTATAAAGAAATGTTCTCTCCCGGAGCCGGGAAGTCGTTGGCGACCAGAAGAAGATGCAAAACTTGTGGAGCTGCTAGCCAGTGGTAAACGTTGGACGGAGATTAGTAGCGCCATCCCAGGAAGATCTGCAATAAGCTGCTCCAGGCATTATCGCCAGACCCTGGCTCCTAAATTAGCTGATATTCCAAAATCGAACGAGATCATTCAAACATATATCCGGTATTTACTGATCCTTCTATAATACGTTATAAGTTGCTAAAACCTTTTCAGAGATAGGGCGCAAATATGGAAAGGCATTGCAGAAAAGGTGTCACTTCCCTGGCACGAGGTAGAGACTATATTCCTCTGCCTATACCAAGAACAGCCAAATATAATTGAGAAAGGCATAGCTGAGAAGGAGGGGCCATTGCTGAGTTATAAGTCGCGGGAGGAAAGGCGTAATCGATCTGTATTCGCAGATATTCTACCGAAAGGAGTGGCTGAACCGCTGTCGCGGAAGCAGCAGGTTGACGACTATGGTCTTAGCAAAACTAAAAAACAAAAACGGCGGAGGATACATATTGTGGAACTGGAAAGCTCCTCTGATGACGACTAAATAGATACACATGACTTACTACCTTTAATAAAGTGCAGCCCTTATTATTACATACTTGATCAAATATGCATGATGTTACTAAGCCAAAGCTTCGATAAACCAGGATATTCAAGGGACTTTCTTACTAATATCTAGGGTTTTATACCAATATGGATATATATCGGTGCGGTGGCATATGTGGGCTGGCTTGAGGTACACTGGTCCAACATATGGACTATTCCAAGATTCCCAAGGTGTACTGGTCCACCTGTGGACTGTTCCAAGATCCCAAGGTGTACTGGTCCACTTGCGGACTGTTCCAAGATCCCAAAGGTGTACTGGTCCACTTGCGGACTGTTCCAAGATCCCAAGGTGTACTGGTCCACTTGCGGACTGTTCCAAGATCCCAAGGTGTACTGGTCA
>QJNU01000928.1:0-22774 GCA_004154915.1 Monosporascus ibericus
CCCCCCCCCCCCCCCCCCCGTGCAAGCGCTAAATATGTACTGAGTATCAGGCCGAATAAAAACATCCTTGTTAGTGTAGCCCTTAGGGCCACACCAACGCTAATCTCAATACTAATTGGTTACGAGCTTCCTAATAACTTTCCCACTTGTTTTAGCGTTACCGTTTAGCTGCTTCCGCGGTTTAACTGCTTTCGAATAAAGCTGGTAGGACGTATCCCTGCTGGCGAGTGGCATACGAAGTAATTAAAAGCCTAACTATTGTTTTAGTAAAA
This sequence comes from Monosporascus ibericus, assembly GCA_004154915.1. Classification (NCBI taxonomy): domain Eukaryota; kingdom Fungi; phylum Ascomycota; class Sordariomycetes; order Xylariales; genus Monosporascus; species Monosporascus ibericus. The sequence continues at coordinate 273 of QJNU01000928.1, forward strand.
GCAACGATATTCATTAAAATATAATGTATTTATAAGACAAACGCTAGGTTCTGAATAGGTTAGATAGGTCGGCGGTACCTGACTTCGATGTTTAACTTACCCCTTACGACGTAGTATGTTTAATTATCCGCCATCAAATAATCGAATACGTAAGTAGCCAAGTCTCCATTATTTTAGTTCAATATTTCGGTTATTCGATACAAAAGTAGTTAGAACTTGCCGGAACCCCCTAGTCGCAATAACGCCTCCGGCATCGCAGCCCACTCAAACAAGAGCTGCCAATCAGAGCCATGAAATTGTCATCCAAAAATATCTCGACTCTCTTTTTTCGAGGTCCGAACTCTTACAAGCAGAGGCTCAATTCACCTACGAAGCCAATTCCCAATGCCACTTAGGGAAGCATGACGGCAATTGGGCGCGCTTGCCGTCAAGGCACTGGACTTCGGGCAAGTCTTTCCCAAAGAACAACGTCCCTCTTTCATACCTACCTCCTTATTCTATAAGCGACTAATCTTTCCTTCCTTACAGGGCCTAGTTTCCCGAAGCTGGCAACGGGGAGACATCTCGCAAACCCGATCTTTTGCGACACCGACGCTCGACAATTCGAACCCGCGTATCCCCCCTTATCTCAAGCTCGCCAAGAACTATGAGAAGGTCAAGGAGGTACTGGGAAAGGGCAGGGCCCTCACCCTGGCCGAGAAGATCCTCTATAGCCATCTGGACAACGCCGAGGAGTCGCTGTTGACCAACACCAACGGCGGGCGCGACATCCGGGGCACCGCCAACCTCAAGCTGAAGCCCGACCGCGTGGCCATGCAGGACGCCTCTGCGCAGATGGCCCTGCTGCAGTTCATGACCTGCAATCTACCGTCTACGGCGATCCCGGCGAGCATACACTGCGACCACCTGATTGTCGGCGAGCGGGGCGCCAAGGAAGATCTGGAGGCGGGTATCAAGACCAACCAGGAGGTATTCGACTTCCTCGAGTCTGCGGCTAAGAAATATGGTATCGAGTTCTGGCCTCCGGGCGCCGGCATTATCCACCAGAGCGTCCTGGAGAACTATGCCGCCCCCGGCCTGATGATGCTAGGTACCGACAGCCACACGCCTAATGCCGGTGGTTTGTCTACTATCGCTATCGGCGTTGGCGGTGCCGATGCTGTCGAGGCCCTCGTCGGCGCGCCTTGGGAACTGAAGGCACCTCGTGTTCTGGGCGTAGAGCTGACCGGGAAGCTTAACGGCTGGGCATCGCCGAAGGATGTCATTCTGAATCTCGCTGGGCAGCTCACGGTCCGCGGTGGTACGGGCTTTATCATCGAGTATTTCGGATCCGGCGTCGATACCCTGAGCTGCACGGGCATGGCAACAATCTGTAATATGGGGTGAGTTGCGGTGTTCTGGGTTATGTTGTTGAAGATCCGCATGACCGGTTATTACGCCATTTGGCTAGCAATCCGCTTGATTTAAGCTAAACCTTCTTGCAGGGCCGAGGTCGGTGCTACGACGTCTCTTTTCCCCTTTAATTCGGCCCACGTTCGATACCTCGAAGCAACCCATAGACACGACGTCGCGGCAGAAGCCCAGAAATTCTCGGATATTGTTCACCTGGGGGCCGACAAGGGCGCTCACTACGACGAGGTCGTCACCATTGACCTTTCTACGCTGGAGCCTCATATTAACGGTCCATTTACCCCTGATTTATCCACACCTTTATCTCAGTTTAAAGAAACAGTTAAGCAACAGAACTGGCCCGAGAAGCTGTCGGCGGGCCTGATCGGCAGCTGCACGAACAGTTCGTACGAGGACATGACCCGGGTAGAGGGCATGGTCCGCGAAGCGATGGAAGCCGGACTAAAGCCTGCCTCGGACTTCTACGTTACGCCAGGGAGTGACCAGATCAGGGAGACGTTACGGAGAGACGGGCCGCTGGAGACTTTTAAAGAGGCTGGAAGCACCATCCTCTCCAACGCCTGCGGTCCCTGCATTGGACAGTGGAAGCGCAATGACGACGTGCAGAAGGGCACGCCGAACGCCATCCTGACCTCCTTCAACCGCAACTTCAAGGGCCGCAACGACGGCAACCCGGGCACCATGAACTTTCTCGCCTCCCCCGAGATCGTCACCGCCATGTCGTTCGCCGGAAGCACGACCTTCAACCCCATGACCGACTCCCTGACCACCTCATCCGGCAAGGAGTTCCGCTTCACGCCGCCCTCCGGCCTCGAGATCCCGCCTCAGCCCTTCGAGTCGGCGCGGCCCGAATTCCGGGCCCACGCGCAGGCGCCCGATCCGTCGGTCGAGATCGCCATCTCGCCGTCCTCGGAGCGCCTCGCGCTGCTGGAGCCCTTCGACGCGTTCCCTGCGTCGGAGCTCTCGGGGCTCCGCGTTCTCGTCAAGGTGACGGGCAAGTGCACGACCGACACCATCTCGGCGGCGGGGCCGTGGCTCAAGTACAAGGGCCACCTGCCCAACATCAGCGCCAACACGCTGAACACGGCGGTCAATGCCGAGACGGGCGAGGTCAACTCGGCGCGCGACGTCGACGGTTCCCCTCACACCATCCCCGACCTCGCGCGCGCGTGGCGGGAGCGCGGGCAGCCCTGGCTCGTCGTCGCCGAGCACAACTACGGCGAGGGCTCGGCGCGGGAGCACGCTGCCCTGCAGCCGCGCTACCTCGGCGCCCGCCTCGTACTCGCGAAGAGCTTCGCCCGCATCCACGAGACGAACCTCAAGAAGCAGGGGGTCGTGCCCCTCACCTTCGCCGACGAGGCCGACTACGACCGCATCGCCGCCTGCGACGAGGTCGAGACCGTGGGGCTGCTCGACATGCTGCGGAACGGCGGTCGCGGCGAGGTCGCCCTGAAGGTCCGTAAGCATGGATCCGGATCTGGATCTGCAGAGGACTTCCTTATCAAGACCCGCCACGCCGTCAGTGAGGATCAGGCTGGTTTCATACTCGCGGGTAGCGCGCTGAACCTTTTGGCGCAGCAGCAGGGTCGGTGATTCGTGTATAGATCTCTTTACGTAGCGAGGCTTACCCTGGACCGTAGAGAAGATAACATGGGGTGGCAAGTTTAAATAAAACGTAAAGTTAAGTATTGCATGGCATCTAGATATAGACGCAAGGATATAAAAGGCGAATAACGAGATATGCATTTTTTTACATAAGTAAACGGCAGGGAAAGGCAAAGTTAGGCATAAAGTCTTTATTACCCACGTCGACATATCCCCAAAACGGCTCGTCTTCCCTTCGCTCTCCGCTGCCTGTTCCCGTAGCCATAGCTCGTGTTACCCTGGGTGGCCCTTGCGCCTGCTTAGTGTTCTGCGCGGTTCCCAGTCCCCACGAATGGATAGGCACTTTTACGCCGTATCACTGACAACTATATTTTTCCTCTCCTTTCCCCAGGCGCACATGCCTCCTGATCGATGCGCCCATAACCTGTCTTTCCTCTTTCTCGTCTATCTATCTGACCAAGCTCTCGAGAATTGCTGCAGCGTATCTCCTAACGCGAGTTGTGCCTTTTGACCGGGCCAGTTCAACCCACAGCCTGGAGACAGGGGCTCCCACTGAACCTCATCGCGCCAGATGCGACACGCGCATGCCACTGATCCGCTTCGTCAGTCCGAGTCCACCTCCATGTACTCGTCATCGCCGTCGCCGCCGGCCCAGTCATCCTCATCGTCGGTGATGAGCGTGGCCCTCGCCCTGCCCTTCTTCCTCCTCCTCCGCTGCTGTCGCGCCTTCGCGGGACTCCCCTCTTCCTCTTCCTCTGCTTCTGCTTCTGCTTCTGCTTCTGCCTGTCCTCTCTCTTCCTCTCCTTCTCCTTGTTGCTGTTCCTCGGCTCGGGGGGCTTGGGGGGCTTCCACCGTCTCCAGTTCCTGCTCCTCCGGGCGCTTTTCGCGCTTGCGTCGGCGCTTGGGTTTCGTTTTGTGGCTATTTTGGCCGCTGCTGGTGGTGGTGGTGGTTCTAGACCCAAGAAGACCCAGACTTCGCAGGCGGTTCGCCTGCCCCATCTCGTCCAGCTCCTCTAGCGCCGCGCGCCACTTCGGGTTGTTCACCACTCGTTCTGGCAGTATGACCCAGCGGTCTGCTCTTTGGTCCTCGCGCTTGCGCCGCGCTGCGCTGACCGGTCCCAGGCCAAAATTCGCCTTCCTGCCTCCGCGCTCCGAGACTTCTTTCCGTTTGCGCCCGTACCACTGTGGCGGCTTCGGCTCCGTCCAGTGCACCCTAGGATCAAAATACCCGAAACTCGTAGCGGGTCGCACGGGCCGCGCCGGCTGTTCGTACCAAGGTACGTTGAAGAGGACGGAGCCGGGCCTGAACGGCTCATTTGCTTTACCGTATATGTACGAATCGAACTTCTCAGGATCGTGCCGCTCGACCAATATCCTCCGTCGTTCCTCCGGGTTTAGGATCGTCTCACCACGCTTTCGGCTCTCGTCCGCTATATTGGTTTTATTCAAAGCGACAAACCCGTTGTCTCTTGGAACTTCAGGTGGGCCCGAAGATACCGGCGCATTCTGGCTAATTAAGTGGCATTCAGGGGAGCCCTTGGCACCTTCACCTTTTTTTGCATTCTCAGACAATCCAGACGAGATTATTGGTTTCCGTTGAGGGTTAGATATCAGCCGGGTTTCTGAATTTGTCGAACCATTTGCGACTTGTGGCGAATTCGGCCTTTCTATCGACACCTCCCTCCGGCACTCTTGTGAAGTTGGTGATGGTAATATTGCAAATCGTGATTCCGTGTGAAATCCATCCCCTTCCGTATCCCAGGTGATATGAAAAGAAGTTTCATAAGAAAGTGTTGTTGAACCGAAAGTAGTATGCTGCGGCCCCGAATATAGAGAGCCACGGTTTATGTTATTCGGAGGTCCTTGGACCTCCTTAATTGGAATATTCTTTGGTCTAGGGGACTGGGACTTCTGTTCGTGGGATTCTCCACGCCCGAGGTCGGACTCGGGCGGTCTAGGCCCTCGGCTATAATGTGACGGTTCCTGTGGAAAGTCGGATTTATGCTGGGCGAGGTCCGGTTTCTCTTTTGCAACAGACTGCTCCTTATTATGCCGCGAGCTAGTCTGCTTTGACATAAGTTGCACCTCTATACGGTCCCTCCTTGGCTGTGAACGAATGGGCGAAACTTTAGATCTGCGGGGATCTTTGTCTTCATGTGCATGTGCATGCGGACGTTGCAATTCTGCAGCCGTGGAGCCACGGTCCCCGTTCTCTACAACATGATAATTGTTTTTGGTCTTCTGGCTTGCTGGACGCTCATCCCGCCCTGATGGCTTTTCTTCGGTCGTTTGTTTCTGAGGATTTGGTCCTTTGCGGGCCACGTCAGGCTGTCCAGCCTTAGACGCTTTGGAATCTGCGGAGAGTTTTGGGCGAAGAGAGAACTCTTCGCCATCGGTACCGTTCGCCTTCTGGAGTTCAGTCGACGCAAGGCTCAAACCAACGATGCCTTCACCATTCACGGGTGACAACCGCGGCTTCTTAGTTGGTCGGGAGTCCGAGAAAGCTCCATTGGTGTTAGGAGTATGACTCGGGATAATTTTCGGCGGAAATGTCCGTTGAGTCTCGGGGTTATGTGCATGTCTTGGGTCGAAGCGCGCCGGCCCTGTACTTTTCCTTGCCACTTTCCCAAGCAGCTGCTTTTTGCTATTAGCGGGCCGCACCGGTTGGGTAGTCGCATTAACTGTGATGGCGTCGCCTGACTTTCCCTCAATGATTGTCTGCTGGGGATGACCATTGATTTTGCGTGGTTGTGCGAACTGTGCGTGAGGCTTCGAGGCATTATCGTGCATCGGACGATGCAGAGTAGATTTAGAAGCAGCCGTCGATCTCACTGGACTCTCGCTTTTCTTATGCCGCATGCAATACTGTCCTCCCGACAGGACAGTGGACGGGCACCCCCCGTACTGACACGTCCGGCCGACGGTCGAATTAACACCATTACTCGACGAAGAGCCGGGCCGAGTAACGGGTGATACAAGCCTGGGCTCATGGGCCGAGGAGGCACGCGATGATGATGTCGCCAGGTCTGGAGCCATGAGCATTCTCTTGTCCCACGAGACTAATTTGTCGTGATTGGAATCTTTTCGAATAGCTCCTAAGGCCGGGTCATCGTACCGCACCTGCCTTGTAGAATTGAAACAATGCCAGCATATCCAATGTCTACAGCCAAATTAGTGCAAAAACACGAAAAAATCCGTGATTGTGTTTTGGAATTACGGGTGAGTTAGGGAAAGAATGTGGAAGTCGTTGAGGACAGCTAACGAGAGTTAATTGGACAAATAAATGGACCTACGGTGGCTTTGGGCGATAGGAATATTTGCGACTGAGACAATGGAATATCAGCGAATGTGGATCCACCGATGCTTTGCAAGTTTGACAGATGCTCGACATTTATTAAAAGGAAAAGCGAGTTGTCTGGCCGGTAGCTGATGTTGAATTTCCTATAAAGTCGGGTTGTTAGTAGTTAAAATGCGACGTCGCATTATAGAAAAGAGGAAAGTGCGGGGGAATCGCTAAATCTTTACGCAAGAAACACAGTCGCTAGGCAGTCTCAGATCTTTTCAGTTTCTTTAATGATCGTCACCCTGCAAGAGACAGCGGCTTCAAAATCCGTACCACGCTTGCAACCCCCGATATCCCTGTCCGCCGCAGCCTTTGGCCCAGTCTTATAGCGGTATTGTGAGATTGGGCTCCAAATAGCGGCGGGCGCAGAATTGCTTTTCGTTGTACCAGTTCCCAAGGACAGGAGCAACCTTAATATAATAAGCAGCCATGTGCCGAAAATTGGGAACGCTGAGACGCGCCTTGATCAAGACGTGCTTAGTTCCAAGCGGGTATAGAAATCAGAACCAGAAGTCCCCACAAAAGCAGTCCGACCTTTTACCAATTCGTTCATCATTGACAAAGCTAGTTATAGTCGACCTCAAAATTGAGATAGGTAAAAGGACCATATAGGCATGCGAAAAGGAAATGGAAGGCCTACCTAGCCGACTTGCGCCCTTACAACGGCGGCGACGGCAACAACAACAACGGAAACTCCGGGGAAATGCGTGCTTTTTCCTCATAATCTATCGCCGGCGGAGGCTCAGCGCGGTTGAGAGGTCCCAACCTCCCTCGTATACCGATCGATACGAACTATATCTAGGCTGAGGCCGGCACCTCGCTTTAAATCTCTTGAAATATGAGGTACGAAAGATGCGAATTTTGGGTTTAGCCAAGTTGCATCGCCATTATCGATTGGATGTCGGGATCCGTGAATGCTCGTTTGTCTCGGGTGATTGTAGAAGTTGGCACGTTACGGAAAGTTCAAAGTCACCGACAACAGGAGACGAGTCCGAAGACAACCGCGAAGTGGTGGCCCGTGCATATGTTAGATCACCTATCTCGCCGGAATATTTCTTGGCCGACCAAGGGCTTCCAGGGGCTTCCTGCAATTAAGGAGGTCGCTACTGCACTCGCATCTGCACCTGACTTGGAGTTTGCAGCAACAACCGCACAATTTGATAAATCATTGTTACAATGTCATTGACGGTTCACCGCCCCGTAGATACCGACGTTGGTATCTAGTAGTGGCTAGCAATGGGCACCTTTTAAGCCAAAGAGATGTCTGTCAAAAAGGCAAAGGAAGCGCCAACCAATGGTTTCTGCTATTCGTCGTACATTGCCTGCATTGCACTTTCCAATTCACCCACTCCGCTTCCCGTTTGGAGAAAGTTATTCCAGTTTTGGAAACCCGGTCATGGCAATTTGCCAAGAGAACGCGGCCAAGCCAAGCTCTGATGCGCGATCAGGTTATCGCTTCCGATAAGAGCTTCTTATTATTAATCGGGGCTAAAATGCCATTTGGGTGTGTATACCCCGTAGGGGCGAAGAGGAATGAGCAGGATATAACAAAACAGCATCTCAAACGAAGCGGTTGAAGGTCGATAGGCTGGCTCACTTGAGACCATGCTTGATATATACCTACCTAGCTCAAAATTACGCGCTCTCCGGGTTTTACTCCAATCCGCCGCTGTCCGTAAATGGGTGCTCCTTTCAATATTATTTAAAGCGTTCGGCAGGCGCCGATCTCGTACGACGTTCGTACGACGGGTCTAGGTCAGCCGTACGATAAATCCCAAGTCGGGCACCGCGGCCTTGCTGCTGGATCTTCTAGCTTCTAGCTGACGATAGACGTTCAATCGGCTCCCCTCGTTTTGCTCAGCTCCTGTCATGACTTTTTGGTGCCTTGTTCGTAATCCATGACCCATGGCGCCACATTGTGTAGAAGTGGCCTGTCCTCGGGTCGTCTTACGGGCGAGACGAGATGCATCTATTCCCAACTCGTCGGGATCGTTGCCGACTTCAAGATGATTCGATTCTATGGCCTTGTATATAAGGCTCGTATGACCTCGTTATTCGTAGGCATTCCTCTTGTAGAAAGTCTCCAATTCAAACCAGTAGACAACTCTCCACACAGTCTCTTTCCCTTTGTCTTTATATCAGATCTCAGCTCCGGTCGGTCCTCGAAGGGAAAATTACGTTTGATTTGTCTCGGTTAGATATCATCAGATTCACCCCAACCAAAACAACCGATTCAACCACATCCGCCCATCGGACAACTCCTACCGCAACCATGATAGCTGCACGTATTCTCGCCCAGGGCCGCATGCCCATCGTCCGATCCTTCCAGCAAAGCGCCCGCAGGGCGCAGGCGCAAGGCACGCGGAGTTCTGACTGGGGCCGCATCGTCAAGAGCCGGGCGAACCAAGCTCTCATGTAAGCCAGCCATCATCCTCTCCCTCTATCCCATGTCAGACCCTGAGGGCCGAAAAACGTGAGGCCCACACTCTGGCGGGACACTATTAGGTCTCATATCCATCCCACTTGATGACAACAACAACAACAACAACAACAACAACAGCCTTCCACGAACACCCATGAGCAAAGCTAACCCCGAACTCACTCACAGTTACTTTCCCGGTCTCGCCCTGGTCCTCGGCTGGCCCTTCGCCGCCAGCAAGCTCATGGACGGTCGCATGTAGATGGGTGGATGCATTAGATCATGTATTTGTACATACATAACAGCCACTGTCGGAGAGCTGGTGTTTAGGCGTTTGGGAATATAAGGATATATAAGATCCAGATACACGTACATGGATATATATAAAAGCGTGTATATATACGGGCGTTTGATAGAGCTTAGCGCAAGCAAACACGCCAGCCGACGCATCTACTCTGTTCGTTCCACAGTGCCAAGTCCGCTACCGCGATGGGGACGAAAAGGTGAGAGAACGCTCAGAGGTTGTCTGAAGACGGCCAATTCTTCGGGGTCGAGTTAATTTCATGGTTAGTGAACTGTTTTTATAAGCCCGGCGGGGGGTCCAAGGAATACTATCCATCCGTTGTACATAGTAAATCTAATTAAGGGGTAGGTACCTAGGTACGAAATCTAATAACGTCCCGCAATAGTGTGGGCCTCCCATATTCTTCGGCACTATTCAGATTCGATAGTATATGCAAGACGTTTGAGGCGTACCACGAAGCCCAATTGAGTTACCAATGGTCCGCCTATACTTTATACTAGCGCAATGTGCGATGCCTTGTTTGGTTATACAGGAACTGCCGCTAACAATCTACCCAGTGTATCATTGCGAGAATTGAGTTTAGAGTCTCCCATCCTCAACGTATCGCCGCTCAGCTGCTATGGTAATTATGGAGTTTAGCGTAATATGCACGGCCTACCATCACCGTCCCCGAGCGAGTTTACGGCGCCAGACTGCCGCAGCGAGAGTCCTGCTCACTCTTCTTTCCGATTGTCAGTCTCTCTGCGATCCGGCGCCTGTTGATCAGCAAGCCCCAGACGACCAAAACGAGCACAGTGGTGGGAATCGTGAGCGCCCAATAAACCCAAAACCGTTCCCGGGCCGGACCCCAGTCGAAGGAAGGAATGGCGAGCAGGGCAGCGAAGAATGTGGCCGGCAGGAAGGCCATGGTCATGATGGCGACCGTCTTCATGGACGAACTGTCCCGCTTCGTGGCGGCGGCGATTTTAGTGTTCGATTCCGCCAACCTAGCGCCGGCGGGCAGCATCCTCATGCGTGAGTAACGCGAACAACTGGCTCTGCTTAGCAACCCTGCTTCTTCTATTGTATTTGAGTTCTCCTCACTGTTGACGAGAGTCGTTCCGCACGCTTCTCCAAGTATCGAAGGTATTCTCGGGTCGCATGGATGCGGTTCTTGATCGGCGGAATGCCTGCGATGAGCTGGCTCATATCCTCCTCCACCCTGCGGTGTGTGCCCGGCGGTAAACTGTCTAGGCATACGGGGTTGACTTCAACGTGCTCCAGTAAGGACTCTACTATACGAAGGTGACGCAGGTGATTAGCCATGCTATTCAAGGAGCTACCAACGCCCTGGATCCATGTCGTCAGCTCGTCGATGTCATAATGTCTCCTCAGGCCCAGGCTATCTGGGTCGTATCCAGTGGAGCGCTCAACATTGCGGACATAAGATAGTTCACCCGGATGGAGATTCTTCTCCCAAAAGATGTTAAGGCCGAGACAGATAGAATATGCGAGAAGCACTGGCGTATAGACGCATTCCCTGTGTTTTTCCAACATGTCGATAACAATATCAAAGCCGCAGTCTGGTGAGCCCGGGGCACGTAAGATGCATATACCCTGCGTACAGAGGGTAAACGGGTCAAATGTCCAGACGAGAGCATACGGTGAAGTGCCAAGGAAAACTGTCTCCCTGTATGGGCCGCGTTGGAAACAGCGAAACCCATTATATTGATGCTCGATGAGGTGGAGAGCACCGGGATGCATCCTTATAGTGTTAATCATTGAAATCAAGATGTCCCTACTGATATGGAACATAGGCGTGCAGCCTGTGGTATACAAATTAATGATGGTCACCAGGAGTAGGGATGGGCTGTGAGATGGTGGTTTCCCTTTTTGATTGAGAAAGTCCATAAGCCCACTGGCTTTCAGTTGATCCCGATGAGCCTCGAAGAATCCGGTATGAGAACCCGATATGCTGAAGACCGGATAGTCATAGAAATCAGCAGCGGAGTCTCGAGATTCATGCTGCTGGTATAAGTCAGGGCATGTTTGTCCAGAATCTTGGTCCATTGCCTCTATAACCTTTCAGGGTCGAAGTGCCGGATGAAAGCTTTAACTAAACTGCAGCTTTTTGACGGACGGCGGCCACTTCTTCTTATTTTCAACTCACCGAAGATTCCAATGTAGCACTTAGTTCACGAGGAAAGCAAACTGCATGCAAGCCTACCTTGCCATCGAGGAAGTCTGCCGTGCAGGATACATAATGCTTGTGTCCATGGCGCTCAACTTGGTCTTGTGCAATATGGAATGAGGCGATAGTTGGTTGTGTATCATTTTAGAGGTTGCCTTGCTGTCTGCCTGACGTTCTTGTCAGAGCCTCTAAGTATGGGGGGATATCCCGGGAACGATAAATTCGCGACTCTGGGTCTAGTCGAGTTTACCTTCTTGTACAAAACGCGCATGTATGTAGTAATAATGCATGTATGCGGTATACGGGTGGAAGCAAAACAACGTGTGGCTCGTGCACCACTCTGCCCGTCCCTTACCGGCCAAAGGGGCTCAGCTGGCAGTCAGTTCGATCCGGTCCAATTCTGGTGGGTGTTTTTGACTGTATATAGAAGCACCAAAATATTTGGCCAATGCCTCCCTAAACTAATAGTACCTACCCCTAGTAGGTATACGTTAGCAACCGATAATTCCACCACAAATCCGACGGGAAAGGCCACGCGACGACGAAGACGACGACCACCTTGCTGTCTGAGGAGGCGGGCAGAAGTTAGAAGAAGAAAAAAAAGGCAGGGTTAATCAGAGCAGAAAATCCGACTTACACGACCTGCTTCATGTGCCTCCCGCCCACCGCCCTGCTCCCAGCACAACCTCTGCCACGATGACCGACTCCCTGCACAACGCGCCCATCGTGCTGGACAACGGCTCCGGCACCATACGCGCCGGCTTCGCGGGGGACGATCTGCCCAAGTGCTACTTCCCCTCCTTCGTGGGGCGGCCCAAGCATCTGCGCGTCCTGGCCGGCGCCCTCGAGGGTGAAGTCTTCATCGGTCAGAAGGCCGCCTCCGAGCTCCGCGGCCTGCTCAAGATCCGCTACCCCCTGGAGCACGGCATCGTCACCGACTGGGACGACATGGAGAAGATATGGGAGTACGTCTATAGCGAGGGACTGAAGACCATGAGCGAGGAGGTTCGTTTCTTTTGCACCCCTTCCCTCTCCCCCGTTTATTCTTCTTCCACATGCCCATATTTCGGCGGTTTTATATGGTCGGGGATAGATAGTTGTGCGCGCGACCTGGGTTTTGTTAGAGAGTCCTAGTAAGGAATAAAGCGATGAGATGCTAACGTCGTGCCTTCGTATAGCACCCGGTCCTCCTCACAGAACCCCCGTTAAACCCCCGCTCGAACCGCGACACGGCCGCCCAGATCCTCTTCGAGACCTTCAACGTCCCCGCCCTCTACACCTCGATCCAGGCGGTGCTGTCTTTATACGCCAGCGGGCGGACGACGGGCTGCGTGCTGGACTCGGGCGACGGCGTCTCGCACGCGGTGCCCGTGTACGAGGGGTTCGCCATCCCGTCGTCCATGCGCCGGATCGACGTGGCCGGGCGCGACGTGACCGAGTACATGCAGACGCTGCTGCGCAAGAGCGGGTACGTGTTCCACACGTCGGCCGAGAAGGAGGTGGTGCGGCTGGTGAAGGAGTCGGTATCGTACGTGGCCATGGACCCCAAGAAAGAGGAGAAGGACTGGGCCGCGGCGCGCGCCGACCAGGGAAAGACGGCCGAGTACGTGCTCCCGGACGGCGCCAAGCTACGCGTGGGCCAGGAACGCTTCCGCGCGCCCGAGATCCTCTTCGACCCCGAGATCATCGGCCTCGAGTACCCGGGCCTCCAGCAGATCGTCACCGACGCCATCAGCCGCACCGACCTTGACCTGCGCAAGGCACTCTACGCCAACATCGTGCTCTCGGGCGGCAGTACTCTCACTAAGGGCTTCGGCGACCGTCTGCTCAGCGAGGTCAAGCGCCTTGCCGTGAAGGACATGCGCATCAAGATCTTCGCCCCGCCCGAGCGCAAGTACTCCACCTGGATAGGGGGCAGCATCTTGGCGGGGTTGAGCACGTTCAGGAAGGTATGGCTATGTCTTCTTATCTACTGGGTTCCTCCTCAGGCGGCACAACTACGTTCGCCCTTCATTCATGCCCGCTCTATTTTACGTGTCATCCCTTGCTCTTTGGGCGGTTGATTTTTAACTAACAACTGGCTTTTCTACCAACTAGATGTGGGTCAGCATAGACGACTGGCATGAGAACCCAGATATCATCCACACGAAGTTGACATAAGAGCCAATGCCGCGCCACATGCGGACAACAATAGGCAAGGCAAGGGACAGGGGAGATAAATGGGTTCGGGACATAACGACGAGGTACCTCGTGCGGGTAGCTCTCCCATGACGACAAAAAGCCAATCCCCCTACCCAAATCTAAAGAAAAAGCCAAGCGAGTAAGGAGAAGATCAGCCGGCCGGACTCACCACGGTCGGTCGGTCAGTCATCAAGATGGCATGTTTTTGCATGTGTGCGGTGTATCAAGAGAGACGTGCGATATTACACTTATTACCCTTACTTAGACGATAATGATACCCAGAGCAGAAAGAAAGCAAGCAAGCGTTTTAAGATTCACACACACACACACACACACACACACACACAGGGCTCTCCCGAGGCGGTGTTAGCGCGTTGTATGCTTCGTTGCCTCGCTTTTATATGATAGATGCCTAGGCAGATGTGCGATGTTGGATTCCGTGGTAATGGATGCGTGCTAGGAAGTATAATGTATTACGGTGGTTCGTGGTGTAGAAAGCGGGAGGGTTCACCGCGATTGGCAAATTATATGACATGCGGTGTACGCTACCTCAGGGACGGGTTATGAAGCAGGCGATGTGACGAGCTCTGCTAAAGTGGACGACAGGCGCAGGACATTAAAAGCTAGATGCCAGAAACACCACCATGTATAAAGGGAGATACTTAGAGCTATGAAAGGGAAGTGAATGGTGATTGAAGAGCCCTTGTATTGTTCGAGCCCGCCCGTCCGGGAGTTCGTTCGTCTGATCCCTAAGTTCGCCCGATCTGGGAACAAGCTCTATCAATACCAGCACAGATGAAAAGGCATCACGAACAAACTCCCAGGCGTTCATTATGAGAATTCTCCATCATTTCATCGAGATTCGCCGGTAACTGTTTCGTAATCCATCCCAGGACCCTAGCTCCTTGCTCATGCTCCGAGCCAATCCACCATAGCTACTAAGCACGTATCCGAATTCGAGACAATCCACGTGTACGTCTGTCTTCCTCAACAGTTCCATTCCACTCGCTCGCTATTTAGGGGGTATCTATATCTGTTCCGTCTCTTCTGCATCTCGTGCACCGATAATCAAAAATTCACCAGAAGCAATGCGCCCATCCGTAACAGGCAGACAGGTTATCCCATCAAACCGTAAAGCCGCGCCTGAGTCTGCCAGCCGGCGCACGGTCGACAAAGATCGCACTCATTCCGAAGTAAAGAGCAAAAGGTCACATTGTGTGTGCATGCAGGCCCAAAGTTCGTCGCTTGCGCGTTGTTATGCTGTGTCGTGTCGTGGGTAAGTTGGTAATCGCCGTTTTGCTCTGAGGTCCCCGAACTTTTCCCTTCTCTTTCCTTCTCTGCCTATTTTCCGCTCCAAAGTCGCTGATGATGCTGCCGGGGCCCCAAATTCCGTCCACTTGTGTGTGTAAAATCAAATATATCGAGGAAAAGAAGATGCCGCTGCGCCACGCTAGTCGCTCGAGGGGATAGATGCCGTGATAGTAAAAATAGAAATACAACACCGATCGTCAATGGCGTTTCGACCGGCGAGGCAACGCCTACACCACATCCAACCTAGTGGTGCCGGGACAAGGTCTTGCTCAGGCGGCCGATAATCCCCGACCGGCTGCTGCCCGAGCTCGAGGAGCTGTCGCTCGAGGCGTCGCTAGACTTGCGAGCGCTCGGGGTAGCAGCAGTGTGACCGTACACATTGCCCGCGCCACCGCGACCGACGTGGCCGACGGGCTTGTCCTCGATGTGCGCCTGGCGCTGGTACTCCTCGTCGAACGACATGGCCGGCGGCTTGGGCGCAGTATGCAGGTTTCCAGCGCCTCCACGTCCGGAGTAGAAGCGCGTGGTTGTTGCGGGCGGCGCGACGGGCTCGGTGGGCACACCCGACGCAGGCGTCGTGTCCGGCGCCCGGAAGTAGTTGCCGGCGCCGCCGCGACCAGCGTGCACGTAGTGGTTCTTAACCACGGTCGGGTGCGGCTCGGTGATGGTGTAGCGGGCCATTATGGTTCTTTTCACTGTTCGTTGACTGATGTAGTTTTCGACTTCGATGGCGGCAAGAGAAATCTTATGTGGTCGGCGTCGACGCTAGAATGCCTTGAGTGGTGCGCTCTGGCTATTGGATAGTATGTGGTCTTTACGCTCTGACTTTGCTCGAAACTATCGTCTCGTACAACCTAACGGAAGACTCAAGCTGGCAATGTAGGCACTCATGTGGTGGGGATCGGGCTTAATATAGGTTATTCGGGCTCTCCCATGGTCAAGACCAGGGGCCTGATTCCTGTTTGTCATAGGAATGCACTTGTGCCCTCTGACGAGAAACTTCGACCGCTCACACCGATCCTGGTGTGTAGGACGATCACAGGGCCGGCTCGAGATACGTACCTAGGTACCGGGTTCGGCTACCTGAGAAAATTTGCGAAAGAGAGACCTTTCGATGTGGCACGAGACTATCGTAAGCTACTTGGCTTTTAGCCCCTAGACCAAGATCTGGCTCGAAGCGAATCGCAGCTAATAACTGCTCGTCCAACTCCCCGGTTCGATGAGGAAAGTTCTCTATGTGGACTCTTGGACAAGCTGACTGACCAGGCTTATGACGGCATCTAGGGCTGGGCAGCGCTAGGCCCTTGAGCCTCCTCTTGAAAGGGAAAGAGTTTGCCGCGGGCAGCCGGTAAAATTTTTGATCATCAGGGATTGAAAATCATTAGGGGCGCTTAGCAGTTAACGGCAAAAAGTGGAATCCGGGGTAGGCGCGTGATGCTTGCCATTAGGTAGCGATTAGCTAACAGAATCCGCTTTGTGGTCCAGTTCGTTGGCGGGCAGGCCGGCCTCCGAGTCCATGACCTATTTTATTCCGCTGCATGTTGTATAGTGTAGGTAGTAGCCATTACGAAATGGGCGCAGTCGGCGCGCTTGGGGGTGCATCATGGGACCTCTCCGGCTTTTGTCCTCCGCCAGCCAGCGCATTTTCTGTACCTAACCATTACCCCATAGTTTGGCCCCTTTTTCGAGACGAGGCAGCGGTATTCTCTGGAGGCCCATGCTGCGTGTCTGGCTGGTCTGCTGCAGGTACCGCTAGGTGATGAGATCAAAAGGGTGTTGCAAATCCCGCGAGCCAATCATTGTACGACTTTGATCACGTTAAGTTACTGGCATCTTGTCCAGGGATGCCAGCAGAACCCGTCGTCGACTTGACTTGGAAGAATCTTGGCAATGGGCCTTGCCCACTTCAGTTAGACCATTCATACGGACTTCCCGAATTTGCTGAATCGTGGAAGACTCCTATTGACTCCGCTGCCGTCCACGTTCTGTTGTAATCACCGAAGCTATCTTGTGGGAAGCGGGATAAGAGAATTAGTTGAATTTTTTGGCCGATCCCCGTTTCCCGGGGTACGTGCCAATGTGTGCGATATGTTGAACGAGTCTGGTGATGCTGCGGGCTGAGGTCTTGAGAAAACCAAAAGGATTGGTTGGACTCGGCGCTTGGAACGGGTATTGTGACCAAAGGAACTTTCTCACTCTCCGAGAGGAAATCAAGCCGTTATCAGCCGGCGGATAGCGCAGCGTAGCCAGCTCGTTAAGACAAAATTTGGCGTACTGTGTGCAGGCTTGGGAAATTAGTTTTATTCAGGTCAAGAACTAAACTAACTCAATTCCCAACCCTACGTGTATAACCGTCATTCCTCGCTGTCTAGTGAGTACCTTAAAAGTTTACTTAATTCTAGCACTTCGCACTATAAGCGAACTAAGCCCGAACGTCTCAGAGCACGGCTCCGAGGAGCGCCTTCCATCTCGTTCCTGACGCCATAGTCAGAGCCAAGACAGAGAATGGCAAATTACGGGAGGTTAATTCGAAGGACCTGCTGTTCCTTATTAAGCCTGTTGGGCAGGTTGACTTCGTAATGACTGTTCTAATATTCGATCCTACCAAATGCGTTTGGCATCCGAGGACGGCTCCGAATATAGTATTCCGTGCTCTCGAATGTCGGGTGGTGTGCCCCTCCCATTGTTCACTCCGAACCTGCCAGAATTAATATTCCGCGGAAATCCATGCTTTTTCCTGTTGCACCGTTACACTCTTAAGAGCGTGATCGACAACGCTTTTCGGGGCTCGAATAAGGGACTAATGGCCTAATGATTCCAAGGTCAACACTGCCACGCCCGCTTGGAAGTATTTGCTCTGGTAAATCCTCAGCCGTTGCCCTGTAGAAAAGATGGGTCGACTTGCGATGTAGCGTTTTGGTGGATCGCCGCTAATGCTCGATTATTTGCTCCGAAAGGGCAAATAGTGGATCGATGACGAATACATACCACGAGTCGTTAACGCTTCCTAAGCGACTATAGCTAACGCTCTCTTAGAAAGCGCCCATTAATCATTTTCATCGGCATTTAAGGTGATTTTTGTCGAAAGGGCTTTCAGAAGCTTTGTTGTGGCCCTAGGATTGCAAGAACAAAGGAGCTGAAGGCTATATCTAGCTGCTCCCAACCCCAGTTGCAAATGAGTAGCTTTAGACAGCAAGCCAGAACAACGTAGACTGAATTGCAAAACACATTTGCCGACGATTTTTAAGTAATTTCGAGCTATGGACCAACTATTTGATGCCAATGCAAAGTAGCATGGCAATAGGCCATCAGGCCCCTTATAGTTATCGAACAGACTCTAAAATGGACACTTGCGACATGGCGAAAGGACATCATCAGTCGTCGAATAGGAAAATGCACACCTGGATACCGTCGGGCGGACGTAGAGGCTGGGGCTTCCGTTCGGCCGCTTCCAATTCGCTCGAATGTCTGGTGTCACCCGTCTGTCTCTTTACAGTGGAGTATAAGCCCTATAAATACATCGTCGGAAAACCCTAAGTATATGAAGTGTCCCGAACTGCCCCTTAATATCTTCGCATCTACCAACTCTCCACTCTCAGAGGCATATCGACTCCCTGTTACTTACCACGACTCGCACACCCCTAGCTATCCTTAACGCAATGTCTCCAACCACGATAGCACGTTAAGCAGGTATCTGTCAAAGATGGATTGGATACCTGTTGGATTCCATACCAAGTGATCTACCAGCCTCGACGGCTTGGTGGCAATATATAGATGTGAGCAATCCTACCCCTATTCAACCATCACCCCCTATTCCAACAACATCACCGTCACCATCCATCCTTCCATCTACTAGAGTCATATATACTCATTACTCGATCCCTCCACCGCTTACTTGCATACAGCATCACCGCCATCGGGATGTGCAAGGATCCGCAACATCTCCCAAGGAAACACCGTGCGCCATCCGCCGGTGGAGGAAGCGGTGATTATGTACAAGGCAGCCCTGGCCCTCCCCCAACGCCACGACCACTGTGCACCCAGAGGTCGCGGCCCGCAGCTCCTCCTACCTCTTCGCCAGCGCCGCCAGCGGAGAGCCGGACGCCCCCGTCGAGGCGGCCTCTTCGGAGTCGAAGACGGGGCGTGGCCCGAAGGGGAGGGGGAGGAGCCGTCGTCGGGCCTGAAAGTCGCGTACCTGCCGAGGCCGCGAGGCCGTAGAAAAGCGGGCAGCTTTTGTGCGCCGAGACGTCGCACACAGGCGGCGCCCGTCGACGAGCAGCGAGTGTCCCCCCGAAAGTCTGCCTGGGTCTTCATCGCCGTCGCGAGGATCCGGGGCGGTAGGGCTCCGCCGCTTCTGTTGGCGTGGAAGAAGGACTCCGGGCGTTTTCACGCCTAGAGCATAGGCAAGGACTGGAGAATAGGGCCCGGCGGCGTGTATGTAGGTATGTAGACGCAAATTAGGTAAAAGGAGAGAGAAAGAGAGGTAGATAGAAACGGTACTGAGCCGACTGACTCTCGGGGCTGTACCCTTTGCCATCCAGATCGGGCGCATAGGGGATCGTGCTCACGCCTGGCCCCTTCGACGGTTCGTCTCGCGGTTTCACTAGGGTTCCCAAACTTCGTGTGAGGTTATGAGGCCCTGCTCGTCACGATTTGTAAGGCAGACTATGCCGTCTCTGTAGAAGTGGTCTTGGACGGATTCGATATTCCCGGCGCCGTGGGAGGTTGGGGCTTTGGTAGTCCTTTTAGTATGGGCCCTCCGTATTTTTGTCATTTTTCCTTAGCTCACTCCGTAATCCCAGGCCGCAGTCTTCGAAACGACGCCGAAGAGCATCGACATGAACGAGTAATTAGCAGGAAGGTGCCTCTAAATCAGTACCGAGTTTAGTGGTTCACACAGGGGATAATTCTTATAAGATTCACGTGCAGAGCCCTGGAGATATGCTTTCTTTTAAGATATCCGCTCGGATGCATCCCTATCGACCGCCCTATCGTTACTTTCTCTTCCGTCCCGCTTTGTCAACGGGTTGGCAGTCAACCGTTTCTCTGGCCCTGTATTCCCCAACTTCTCCGGCACGCAGGACGTGAACGAGCCAACTGATTCCTACCATTAGGCTCGTGCTGTAGTATACATGCTACCTGAAAACGGGTGGCCCCACTGGATGACAACCACCACTGTCAATTGACCGGAGGTGTGTTCTAGTCTCTTGTTGGAGGTGACAGAGAGATGCTCATAGTTAAGATGGGAGGGTTGAAACAGTACGCACGGATCGCTCTATTGAGGAGCACAAGCGGATAGGATGCCATTAGGTAGAACGCGGCATGAATTGCTGACACATTCCTGGTGGTATTTACAGACGATTAAAGCCTCAACCTCGGGTCTCTCCTGGCTTGGTATGAAGGACTGCTCCTTCACGCTTCACTTAACGCCTTGTCGCGAGGGTCGCGAGGGTCCTTCGGTTAAACTGGCTGCAATCACTGCCCAAAAGGCGAGCAAGAGCAGGCCTGCTCTTGTTTCCTTATGAAAGTCGAAGCTACCGTAATCTACGATCAATGACATGCTTTCAACTCGTGGCGCCCACTGGGAACTTAAGAATCCTACGGCCACTAGAGGCACCGAAGCTTGCTGTCTATATCTCTTGTCCAGCTACCTCTTCGACCACGAATATCTGGCCCGGCACGATCTGTGCATTGGACCTCCCCCATTACTGCTTCTTCGTCCGGTCGGGAATCGGAACGGCCCCGGTGACGGATCCGGCTTGGTCCAACGGCTCCTTGATGAACGGTATAAAATCCGGCTGGCCTGGGATGTATTTCCGGAGCACCTCCGGCACCGCGAAGCCATCCTCCGTCTGGTAGTTCTCCAGAACGCAGCAAAGGGTCCGTTCCGTGGCGCATAGTGTGGCGTTCAGGGCGTGGACGTACTCCTTCTTGCTTCCTCCCACTTGGTTCTTGTTCTTCTTGGTGCCGAATCGAATCTCGAGCTCTCTTGTTTGGTAGTCTGTGCAATTCGAGCAAGACACCAGCTCTTTGTATTCTGACTGGAAGGGGAAGTACGCCTCGAGATCGTACTTCTTACCCTGTTCCACGACCACATCAGTACTCTTCCGCCACAAAGCGTAAATGGGTGGCTCAAGGTGACCCCACCACCCTCCGTGCCGGAGAAGGGTAGAGAGTGATACGAGAGCTGAGCCGGACGTGGAAGACCCTATAAGGATCATGGAAGCGCATTATGCCCATCCCTGATGGTGATGTGAAATTCCACGTACCGCAGCGTTATTCAGGGCCGAAGAGACAATGCTGACAACCCTGTAAGGCAGACCCAGAGACTCGTAGAATTCCTGAGACGTAGCGATCATGTCGTCGAAATGCTGCCAACTCTCTTCCGGCTGGCAGATAATGAATTGTTCAACCTTAGACCGTTAGTTTCGATGCTGGCAACGGTAGCTGATATTGGTCCCTACCTTCTCGAACTGGTGGACACGGAAGATTCCCCAGGCATCACGTCCGTGGCTGCCAGCCTCCTTACGGAAACAAGTACTATACCCGCAGTACTTGATCGGCAGTTGGCTCGGTTGTAGCCACTCATCTGTGTGCAGACAGGAGAGTGGTTGTTCGCTCGTGGCGATCAAATAGCGGTCGGTGGAGTTCTCGCCCTCGGAAACCTTGTATAATTCTTCGTCGAATTGAGAGAGTTGCGCCGTTTTGGCCATCTGTTCGCTATTGAGCATGAACGGTGGTTGGTTCGGCGTGTACCCTAGAGGTTCCGGTGAGCCTTTGTTGGTTATGAGGAGAACTGGCAGCTAACCCTTCTTGAAGAGAAATTCCACGGCGTAGTTGATCAATGCCATGTTCCTGTAGGAGATTAGACTTCACGCGTTTCTGGAATGGGCACCGGGTAGAGCTGACAGGAACATGCCGTAGCCCGTCAAGCAATAACCGCGATGGCCAACGAGCTTGACACCGCGAATGGGATCGTAGCCACCCAGTCTCCAGAGAATATCGTGGTGGGATAGGCCCTTGCCGGGTTTGCGGGCTGGGTCGAAGGATTCCGGTTGCCATGTGCGTACGACAGCGTTGTCGTCCTCGGTGTCGCTGACAGGTACAGAGTCGTGGACGTAGTTGCCGACTAACCGAACCTTGGCCAGGAGTTCTGGTGCCAGAAAAGGCGCGGATCAGTCATCACGAGCCCCAAAGACACCAACCATCGGAGCTGCAACGCGTGCTTACCGGTGTTCTTGGCGGCAGCAACATCCTCCTGGTTTTTCTTCCTCTGCTGTAGCTCTTCCTTCCGTCTTATGAGATCGTCCGCATCTTCCTTCGCCTTCTTCTTCTGGCCGATCTGCTTCTGGGCGGCATTGATTTGGTTACCTATCTGGGTGACTTCATAGTTTGCTAGAACAGGAAGAGGAAGCATTAGCAATGACAATTCCTTATCTTCAAAACTCTGGATCGCTTCCCAATTCTCACCGGCCCGAGCAGCCCTCCACAGCTCAATGACCTCGTCGACAAGCTCGACCGAGGCGCCACGCCTGCGTTGACTCTCCTTGATCCTGTTCGGGTTGCCGCCGCGCTCTTCGATGAAGTCGTCCGTGTCCAGCATCTTGCCAGAAATGCGCGATCGTTCGCTCTTGTTTCTGAACAGGGACAATCGTGTGTACGTTCTGACCGAGGAGGTAAGTCGTGTGAGTGTGAATGTGATTGTGGGGGTGAGTGTGAGTCAAAATGCGAGCCTCAAGAATTTACC
Source organism: Monosporascus ibericus (assembly GCA_004154915.1). Lineage (NCBI taxonomy): Eukaryota > Fungi > Ascomycota > Sordariomycetes > Xylariales > Monosporascus > Monosporascus ibericus. The sequence continues at coordinate 22,763 of QJNU01000928.1, forward strand.
GAGTACCACAAT